>QJNZ01000212.1:0-121025 GCA_004155055.1 Monosporascus sp. CRB-8-3
AAAATAAGGAACCTAGGACAGAAGCACAGTCTTAAGAATGTAATATAATTGCGAATAAATCATAATTATTAAATAATTATAATGATTTTATTTAATATTTATATAATTTATAGTTAAAAAACATCGTATAATTTATTATAAGAAATAAAATTATTAACTTTTATATTTATATTCAGTACTTTATATAAATTTAATTATTTATATATTTATAAATATATAATTTTAAATTTATATCTATTTTGAACTTAATTATATATATTATTTTTAATTTTATTTAACGTATTATATAAAGTACTTACTCGTTTTATAAAGCTAGTGCTTTAATTAGTCCGAGATTACGTATATTAAAAAATGTCCCTAATTAAAGAAAAATAAGGGACTCGTTTAAATAAGTTGTTCGCTTATATCCTACATTATATATTATAAATTATTATGTATTTTGTTTTATTATAAATAATATATCCGGATATTATTTAATATACGAACTTTGTTTGATTATAATATATTATACCACTTTGCGAGTTAAACTATTTTATAAGCCGCTTTTCGACATTTTGCTATAAAGAATTTAAATTAATTACTAGTAATATATTAAAATGATATAAATTAATCGGACTTTTTTTCGTTAAACGTATTTATAACATGTTTATAAGGACGTATATTATATCCGATCCGGCCGTAAACGATATATTTCCGTTTCTTAATCTTACTCCTATTATAACGATTATCTTTAACCGTTATAAGTTATAATTTTTTACCATTTTTTTTTTCCGGCTAAACAAGCTTCCTTTTCTATATAGTAAGTATTTTTTTTAAAAGAAAAATCGTTTATTTTTAATTCTTCGACGATTGTTTAAAATATAATCCGTTTCACGTAATTCAGTAATTTCCTTTTAAAAAAAAGACTAATTTCGTAAAAAAATAACGAGTTATTTTGTATTAAAAGACCTACCGACCTAGCAATTTCAACCGATAAGTTACCCTAGTAATTCCTAAAGATTTTTATAAACGGGGAAAGAATAAAACCGGCAAAGATTAATAAGAAAACGGTCGGCGTAAACATAATTAAAGCAATTTCGAATACGAAAAAAAAGTAATTAAAATTAAATAAAATAAAGACAACTTTTACAAATCCGGATTTAGTATTATCGGACGTTATAATAATTTTAAATACGATATAAAATCCGGAAAATGCCGTTTTAACAATATAAATATAATTACGTCGTATTAAGTTTTCTATATATATACCGAATAAATACGTTTTAAAACGAAAGAATTACATAAATAAAAAAGTACTTCGATTTTTCGTACGTATTTAAATATATTAATCGAAATATTAAACTTATTTTAAACTTAGTTCGTTTAATATTTAATTATTATTATTTAATCTGATTTTTAAGCGGTTATTAATAATAAATTATTACGGAATTATATTTAAGGTAATTTTTCCTTATTATAAAAATTAATAATTTAAATAATGATATTTTATTTTTTAATTTTTTATTACACTTATTAAAACCTTTTCCGTTTTACGGTATTAATAATTATTATATCTGTTATTATAAAAAACTTTTTTATAAATTTAATTTCGTCGAAATAATAAATACTTTGTTATATAAAACCGTATTTTGCGATAATCGCTTAAATAAATTTAAATTATTTGCGAAATATTTATAAATCTTTATATAATACTCCGTAATAATCGATATTTCGATCTAAATGCGTTTAAATCTTTTTTTTTTTTTACTGTTTAATAGATTTCAATATTTAATTAATTTCGACGTATATTGTAACGCATTAGGTTAATAATAAATTCGTTATATTTTTAATATATTAAAACCGGATAAAAAACGTTCCTATATTTAAGATTAAAATTCTTTTAATAGTAACATTTTTTTTCGGGTATCATTAATTTGTGCAAATTAAAAAATATATCGATTCGGGCGCGTTAAGTATAATATCGAGTTTTTAATATAAATTTAAATATTTAATAAAAAAAATATAACTTTTTAAAATTAAATTTCGTGTTTTATGTTTAAACTTAAATAATTAAGTTTATTTTAGATTTTTTATAAGACGTTTTATATTATTCATATTAAATAATTATTAATAAAATTTAAATAATAAATATATTAATAAACCTCCTTAGAGAAAACGTAATCGTAAAACTAAATAAAATAAATAGATAGATTAGGTTATCGGTCGCTAAGTTTCGCTTAACCTTAATCTTTTTACAGGCGTTTTACTTTAAGGTGACTTCAGATTGCCCAGTTATGCAAGCCCCTATCGATGGCTATTCTTAACGGAATTCTAGACAGTTTTCGCAATCCGGAACAACCGGACAAATTATTATTCGTAATTTTTTTTGTATCGATTTAAAAGTTAAACTTTAACGTTTTTAAACCCGTTATCGTTATCCATTAATTTTGCAAGTTATTTTTAATAAGACGGATATTTTTTTATATAAATTTACGCAAAATTAATTATTTTCGCCGTTTTAAATTAAATCGTATTTGAAAAAAAACCCCGATTTTTTTCGGAAGATTTATTAATATTAATAAAAATATCGATATTTTTTATTTAACTAATTATTTTATTTAAATCGGATAACGTAATTAAAATTATTTCCTTCGAGATTCCGAAAATACGGAATATTAGGATTTAATATTCTGACTTAACCGGTATATATTACTTAATTTAATTAACAAAAATGTAAAAAAAAAAAATATATATTTTAAAATTAATTAAAATTAAAGAAATCGTCAGATTAAAAGTTGCTAATTAACTATTTTATACGGACTTAAAGTTTACTATAAAAAACTTAATTCTTTTTAATTATTATTTAAAATTCCTTTTATTAAATTAAGTAAAAAACATAAAGTTTATTAAGGTCGAAATTTATCGACAATATATAGATAAGCCTTTAAATTAATATTAATCGAGAAATTACGTATTTACGAGGACCTAATAATCGGGTTTAAAATAAGGTTTTTCGCAACCGAAATATAATTTCTCGTTACCGTAAAAACTATTAATAATTACCGTATTCGAAAATACTAGTTAAAGTATTTATCGTATTAATTATTAATATAATTATTTCGTATTTTTAGCTTAGTCTAGATAATACGGCTGAAACCTACCGATTTTATAAATATGTTAATAAAAGCGGTCCGTAATGTAGTTTAGTTTGCAAGGTAGTATACTACGTTATATGTGTTATAATTACTATTTTTTATTAATTAAATTAAATTAAAACGGATAAATATATATTATTTTTAAGTTTTTTAAATATATGTCATTTTTATTTAATATATAATATAACATAGTTATTGTAATAATAATTACGTTTATAATTCATATAAATATATTAATAACTAAAATAATAACTATTTTATCGACCATTTGTAACTACGGTAATTATTAATAATTTTTAACGTTATGATAAATTATACGCCTTAATTCCGAAAAAGCTTATTTTAAAAGTAATTATTTGGCCTTCGTAAAGCCGTAATTTCTCCATTAATATCGGTTAAAAGGTATATTTACGTAATGCCGATAAAATTTAACAGTAATAAACGTTATATCTTTTAATTTTACGGTTTAATAAAAAAAAGTCATTTAAAAAGTAGATAATAATTTAAAAAAATTTAAGCTTTTTACGGAAAACCTTAAATCCTTATAAAATAATTACTTTATAACCTTTTAATCCTACGATTAAAAATATTAAATACTAGTTAGAAAAAAACTAGGAACTTTAAACCAGCTATCTTTTTTAATCTCGATTAATTTTACGACCTTTCAAACACTTATTAATTAAAATAACTAAAACATATCTATTAAATCCTACTATAAAGGTCTAATATTCCGTATTTTAAATCTTTATCAAAACGGTTTCGATTATATTACCCGACTTAATTAAAATAATCGAACGAAAAAAGTTTATCGATATCTTTAGTGATATTAATAACTTTTCTAAAAAAAAATATAAAAATAAAAATTCGAATTTTATTTTAAATTTTTGGTTACTATTTACTGTATAATAACGGGAATAATTGATTTTTACGTAAACTTATACCAGGAAATATCCAGTTTATAAAAAAATTACGAGCAAATTTATATAGCTATATAATAGAAAATTAAAATGAAAATTAAAATAAGAAATAAAAAATATAAATTTATTTTCCATAAGATATAAATTAATTATAGTATTAATTTATTAATATTAACTTTAAACATAACCTATTATATAAGTATATAAAACATATAAGTAAACGGGATATTTTTTAACATATTTTCGCAAAAACTTTAAATAAAATAACTATAACGTTTTAAGATAATTTAAACTAATTAAATTCCTTATTACTAACCATCATTATTATCTTTATATATTTATATATATACTATATCTAGGTTTGTTATAAACGTTATATCTTCATTTTCTCGTTTAAACCCCCTTATAATAACTATTTTTAATCTTTATTAATTGTAATTACTCATTATTACTTTTTTTAACTGTAAAACCCCTTATTCTTTTTTATAAACATTTTTTTTTTTAGAAACGTATGTTTTTAATGTCTTAACGTTTATTAAAAACGTACTTCGTTTTATAAAAATAACTGTTTTCTTTTCGAAAAAAAAACGTTTTCATATAAAAATATTAACCCACTTAAATATCTTTATCGGAGATTTACGCTAGTAATTTATAATTTTCCTTTCTGAATAACGTTTCCATTAAATCGCTTTAATAATATTTTTAAAAATTTTCGTAAATAAAGAAAATAACGGACTTAAAAAATAAATAAAAACAGTTAATATAAATGTAATTAAAATCAAATAAAATTAATTCCGTTTTTATAAATCCGGATTAAATATTATCGGTTATTATAACAATTTTAAACGTATCGTAAAAGCCGGTAATAAAGTTGTCTTAATAATATAAATAATATAACGCTATATAAAACCCTTAATATATAACAAATAAACACATTTCAATTCGACAAAATAAAATACGTAAAAAAGTTAAAACATATAAAAAAGAATAAGTAAATATATATAATATCATAATATTATTAATGTTATAGTAATTTTCAAATTCGATTAAATAATAACTTTCGTAATTATTAAAAATGAAAAAAATATTTCGACCTTTTAATACTTAATTTAATATATTTATCGAGATATTTAATTCTTTTTAAACTTATTTTTTTACTATATACCCGTTTTCGTTTATAATAATTTATTTATTATATAAAAACCAATTATAAGTAAATTTATAAAAAAGGAAATTTTCCTCGGTAAAAATATTAAATAACAATAAGGCCTAATTTTAAAAATTAACAACTGATATTATTATAAACTATTTTTTTATTTTTTTATTACGTTTATTTAAAAATTTTCCTTTTTTCGATATTTATCATTACTTTATTTATTGTTATAAAAGAATTTATTAAAAACTTTATTATGTCGAAGTTATAACTATTCTCTATTATAATAACGTATTTTATAATTATAACCCGAATAAACTTAAGCTATTTATAAAATAATTATAAATTTTCGTATAAAACCTTTTAATAATTTATATTTCGATTTAATTACGATTTAAAAAGATTTTATCGTTTAATAAAATTAAACGCTTAATTAATTCAGATACGTATTATAATACGTTAAGTAAGTAACAAATTCGTTATCTTATTAATATATTAAAAGCGGATAGGAAACGTTTATATATTTCAATTAAAAATTTATTTAATAATCGAATTTTTTTTTCGGTTGATAATAATTTTCGTAAATTAAAAATAATATCGGTTCGAGCGCGTTTATGGTAAATCGCTTTTTTAAACTAAAATATAAGATATTATAAATAAAATTAAGCTTTTAATAATTAATTTTCGGATTTCGGTTTTTAACTTAAACCGTTAGATTTATTTTCGCTTTTTTTATAAAACGTTTTATAACCTTAATATTAAAAAATAAATAACTAAAGATAAATGGTTAAAATAATTAAAAAAAGTATTTCGTTTGTTTATGTATCTCTTTCGCTTATATAATGCATTGTATATCATCTTTGTGATTTTTTCTTTAATAAAAAACAATTTTTAATTATCGTTATAAAATAATGCGATATAGTTACGTTAGTATAAAGTTTTAATACTTTTATTAAAGAAGATATAACCGTGGAATTAAATTAAGTAAATTAATAGATTATATTATCTCGCTTATTAAGCTTTATTAAATCTCTACCCTTTTATAAACGTCTTATTTTAAAGTAACTTTAAACTGCCTAGTTATACCTTTATTAATAATTATTTTTAACGGAATTTTAAATAGTTTTCGTAATCCGGAATAACCGGATAAATTATCCCTCGTAGTCCTTTAAGTTATATCTATTTGCAAGGTAAAGTGCTATTAAGGTATCTAGCTATATACATACATACAGGGAGCTGATCCATTTACTAAGTACATGCATAAACTGGTTTTATAAACGCGACCGGGGAGCACCTTTTAAAAACCGTCCTTTCTTAACTAAAGGCCGGAAAAACGTAATACGGATTATGTAATACGACAATTAACGGTAAAATATATCTAATTAATTAATTAGTTTTTATCGCCCCTAATCGTAACTGGTCCTACCAGCCACCCTTTAATTATTGCCGACACGGTAGCGGAGCCGAAACCCTAATTAATTTAGCTCTTTTTAAACTGGCGTTACCTAAAGGAACGGTAGCCCAAGTTGGATTTAAACCAGCTATTTTTTAAGATCAACCGAAATAGGGTGCCTAAGCCTGTTGCAATTAAAAGAGATACCCAGGCTCGCGATTACTAAGCTATTAGGCCAAGTTATATCTATTTAAAAGTTAAATTTAACCGTTTTTAAATCCGTTATTATTATCTTTTAATTTATTAATAATTTCATTATAAGTTAGATAATTTTTTATATAAGTTTATATAAAAGTTAATTATTTTTACCGTTTTATATTAAATCGTAATTAAAAACTAAAAATAAAACCGGATTTTTTTCGGAAAAGTTATTTTTATCGATAAAAGTATCGATATAATTTATTTAGTTAATTATTTCCGTTAAGACTTCGGAAATACGAAGATTATAACTTTATATTCCAATTTTACGGGCTTATTTTAATTATTTTAATTAATAAACAATTAAAATATCGTAAATTTAATTAAGGTTAAAAAAATCGTAAAACTGGCGAAAAGTTGTAAAGCTATTTTATACGGACTTAAGATTTACTATAAAAAGCTTAATATTTTTTAAATTATTATTTAAAATTACCCTTATTAAACCTTGAAAGGTATAAAGGTTATTACGATTAAAGCTTATCTCTATTATATAATAATTAATTTCGGAATAAGGCTTTTCGTAACCGAAATATAAATTATCGTTAGCGTAAAAATTATTAATAATTACTACATTCGAAAATGTTAAGTAAATTATTTATCGTATTAATTATTAATATAATTATTTCGTATTTTCAACTTAACCTAAATAATACGGCTTAAACTTAATAACCTTATATAAAGTTTTAATAAAACGGAATTTATTAAAATATATTAAAAACGTAAAATATTCAACGTATTATATAAGCGAGTCGCTTATATAGGCAAATAGTTCGTTTTTTAACGCTTTATAATAACGAAGTTAAATTAATTAAACTTTTTATCGATAGACGTGTTTATTTTTTTTTTAAGTATACGTATAATATCCGGTTTTACTATAAACGTTATATTTTTTTTTTTTTACTTTAATCCATTTGTAATAAATATTTTTAACCTTTATTAATTGCGATTACTTATTATTATTTTCCTTTTTAATTATAAAAGTTTTTGTTTTTTTTATAATAAACGTTTTTCCTTTTTAAAAACGGATGTTTTTAGTTTTCCGGCGTTAATTAAGGACGTAATTCGTTTTGTAAAGGTAACCGTTTTCCTTTTAAAAAAGAACGATTTCGTATAAAAGTAATAAGTTATTTTTTATTAAAAGCTTAACCGATTTAATTATTTTTGGCGGAGAGTTACTTTAGTAATTTTTAATTTTTCTTTATAAATAACGTCCCCGTTAAATCGCTTTAATAATATTTTTAAAAAACTTTATAAATAAGCAAATAACAGAATTAATAAAGTTAAATAAAAAGACGGTCGGTATAAATATATTTTAAAACTTTTAATTCGGAAAAAATATAATTAGGATTAAATAAAATATATCTGTTTTTATAAAGCCGGATTTAATATTATTAGTTAGTATAACAACTTTGAACGTATTATACAAGCCGGCGACGAAATTTTTCTTAATAATATAAATAACGTAACGTCGCATAAACTTTTAATATATAACAAATAAATACGTTTTAATACGGAAAAACAAGAGATATTAAAAGGTTAAAGCTAAGAAAAGTACTAGGCAGGTTTATATAATATAATAATGTTATTAATTTTACATGTTATTTTCGAATTCGATTAAATAATAATTTTCGTAACCGTTAAAGATAAAAAAACGTTTCGAACACTTAATATACGTTTTAATATATATATCGAACTATTTATTTTATTTTAAATTTAAGTTATTTATCGTTTAACCGTTTTCGCTTATAATAATCCTTTAATCGGATAAAAGTAGCTTATCGGCAACCTAGCAAAAAAGGGGATTTTTCCTTGTAAAAATAAAAAAAAATATAAAGCTTAATTTTAAAAATTAATAATTTATATTACTGTGACTTACTTTTTATTTATCTATTGCGTTTATTTAAATTTCTTATATTTTTCCATATTTATAATTATAATAACTATTATTATAAAAAATCTTATTAAAAACTTTATTTCGTTAAAATTATAAATATCCTTTTGTAACGAACCTGTTATATATCTACCCAAAGGTATAAGCAGTATTAAAAAAGGGTCTTGATTTGCAGGTAATAATAAGGCAAGAAATAATATAATAATTTGTTCGTAAAAAAGATTTATGGTATTTTTCCTTTAATTAAGACACGGTATAATTACTTCAGGTTAAAAGCTTAAATTAATATTTAAAAAACAAAATTAAATAGGTTTTAATTATATGAAAAACTTATTTATTATATATCCCGATTCTTAAAATAAGCATATCGTAAATTTACTGGATATATATAATCTGGTCCTAAATTACTTAAATTAACCAAATCACCTTAAAAACTAAGCTTACCTGCCTAAGGTTTAGCCGTACCAAGTACGCGCTAAGCCTTAAACGCTGGTTTTTTTAGGATAGGAACCCCTGTTTCTGTAACATTATTTCTCCTTTTTAAGGATTTTTGTTCTAAAGATAAAACCGTAAAAGTTATTTCTGTTTGTTAAAAAGAATTTTTCCGTCGATTTTTTAAGTTGATTTTATTATAATAGGCCGTATTCGAAACGAGAAAAAAAAAACCTCGTTTAAATTAACGCAATTTTCGCGATACTCGTATTAAATTAATTAAAAAGTTCTGTGTTAAAGTTTTTATTTTATTTTAATTCTATTCGGTTTAGCGAAACTGATTAATTTTACGTTTTTGAATTTTTGTATTGTAATTATTATATTTATCGTTAACGTCCCTTAAGTAATATTTTAACCATAAACTTTTTTAAAAGGGTAAATAAAACGTAAAAACGGTTATAAACAAAATAATACGCCTTAAAAAACGAATTTTTAGCGTATTAAGAGGTTATAAAAAAGGAATGTCGTAAACAAAATGAAAAGTTACTAAAGTTTATTAAGAAATTAAGTCGATTACGTTTTTAATAGAACCTTTTAAAAAAGAGAGCTATAAAAATGTTAAAAAAAGGTTTAAAGTTAAATTAATTAAAAAAGCGAAAAAAGTTATAAAAAAAAAGTAATAATACGTAAAGGTTAAATAAGTACGGCTTATTTCTAAAATGGATACGTTTACGAAGACGTTTATTTTTTTCGATTAAAACGCCGTAGACCTGGACCTAAGCGGAGGACCGTTGTTGTCCGTAATTTTGGCCACGTTAAAAATAATCGGTTAAAATTCTGCCGATAAAACGTTTTAACCAGGTTTATCGTATTCGTCAAGTGGTTAAATAGCTTTTAAATAATCTTTTTCGTATAAGTATTTTTTTTATTTAAGTAAATACTGGATTTTATTTTTAACCATTTTAAAATCTAGTATTTTTTCGACTTTATACTCGTTAATATACCTTTCGAATTTTATATTTATTTTTAAAAAGGTATTTTTAAGTACCGGTTTAAATAAGGAAATATAAAAAATAAGATATATTTTTATAGTTTTAAATAGCGTTAACCGGTAATTAATTTTCGAAATAATTTCGTTAATTTTAAACGGACCAAATTTTTTAAAGTTAAGCTTATTATTATGTTTTTTTATTTTAATTTATAAGATATTTAAAGTTATGTTTTGTTTTTAGCATAATAAATAGATTTTATTTTCTCTTAATAAAATCAATCCTTTAATTTTTTTTATGATAATGCCGGGTTATTTTTTATTAAAGAAACCGCAATTTGTTCCGGAGGTAAATTTAAATCGTTTTAATTTTTATTATTAATATTTCGGCTTTTAAAGTAATTATAATAATTTTTAATGTTTTAGTAAGTGGTTATTTTAATCGTTAAGTATTTATATTATTGGTATATATAACTATATAAGGGGATATATTTATATCCTTAATAATTAAGTTATTATACGTTATTTACGTTATTAGTAAAAACTTTACCTAATTATTTTTTTAATAATTAATATAACTTCGAAAGAATTACTTTAAAGTTTAATTAAATCGTTTCGTTTAATTATCCGTTTAAGAATAATATATTATCGAGAACTTAAACTTGGTATTAATTTATTTAAAAAAAAGTTAATACCGAATTTAAAAGTAAAAAGTTTATTTTTATCGAAAATAACTTTTTTTAGCATTTTATATTTATCTAAAATATTTTCGAATAAAGGCGTAAATTAATTATTTTACCGTTACGTTTTTTAAAGGTAAAAAATATTTATATTAAATAAGTCTATTTATAATTACTTATATTTTATCGTATTTAATTCCGGTAACTAGGCTCTTAAATAAAAGAAAATTAATACTAAAGTTTTAAGTTATAGTATTTTATATTTTATTAAGAACGTCGGTAAGTTATAATAATCCGTAAAATTTATATCTAATTATTTTCGTCTTATTTTAAATATTATAATTTTTAATAATTATTTTAACTACCTCACGTAATTCGGGGAAATCATATTTTTTTTACAGCTATTAAATAGTTTTAAAAAATTTTTAATATCCGTATAACGGATTTTCGTAAAAGTTTTTACGAACCGTTCCTATTATTTTCTGGAAATATCAATTTTACTATAATATAATAACAGATTTTTTAATTATTTTTTTAATTACTGGACCTTTTTCTATTTCTTTAAATCGTAAAAATTCCAGAACCGTATTAAAAGTTTTAAGGTTAGTTTTTTAATTATTTTGCATAACTGTACAATATTATCTTTGTTATGAGAATATGTACTATTAGGTATCTAGCGTAACTAATCCATGTACTATATATATGCACATTGACTTTTTACAAGCGCGACCGGAAAATACCTTCAAAAACCGTACCTTTTGAAAAACCGGATAAAAAACCCGATTAATGGGAATTTTCTAACACGGTAATAAACAAATAATTACGTATACGATTAATTTAATTAGTTCCTAAACCCCCCAACTAATTAATCCGATTATCGCCGACACAATAACGGAACCGAAGCTTTAATAGTTTAGTTCCTTTAAACTGGCGCCACCTAGAGGAACGGTGGCCCAAGCTGGATTTAAACCAGCTATCTTTTACGATTAATTAAAACAGGGTGCTTAAACCTGCATTAATTAAAAAAAACACCTAGGCTCGTAATTACTAAGCTATTAGGCCATTATCTGTGTTATACTATAACATTTATATGTTTTTTTTTAAGATTTTAAAATCGTAATCATTTTTATAATTAAAAATATCCATCTAACTATTTTCTTTCTTTTAATATAATATATTTTGAAATTAAATTTTAAAAAAAAAGATTATTTTAGTTTTATATTATTTATTCAGTTCCTATACTTTTATAAATCGGGTAAGGTTTTTATAATCGAAATAAATATTAAAAAGTTCTTTAATTCTATTAAAAACCGCTTTTATTCCTTAAAAACATTAGTAATTATTATTAACTCTTTATTATAAATCGGGTATTTAAATTTTACATTTCGAAATACTTTAAAGTAACACGTTATTAAGTATTATTTACCGTTATTTTTTAATTATTTTAAAATAATATTAAGGCCGTAATCCGATATATCCGTTCTTAGGCGTTTTCTTTATCCGAATTTAATATCTTTATAATGAATCCTTTAATAATTACGTTTTTTTATTCATAAAATATTTCCCTAATTTCCGGTAAAAGCTTAAATTTCTTTTAATATATTTCTTAATAATAAATTTCGTTAAAGGCTTTATTATATTTCCGTAATTTTTAATTAAGTTACGTATATAACACGTAAATTTTAAGATTTAACGGATATTTATAACGGTCGTTTTATTAGGAATCGGCTAGTTTTTAATTATTTTTAATTTAGAATTTTAAATTTAAACCTATTTAAATGTAAAGGTAAATCTTAAGAAGTTTAGTTTTTATATATATTATATACTTTTTATTTGTATTAATTAGGAGATTTGCTTTTTTTAAGGCTTTTCATATTAAGGCTATATATTTCTTATATTTTTCGAGGTTTGCGGAATAAATAAATATGTCGTCGAGGTATACGAAGATAAATTAGTCTAAGAATTTACGTAAAGTAATTATAACTATGTTTTAAAAGCTTGCCGGAATATTAATAAGTTTAAAAGGTATTACCTTATATTCGTACTATCTATATATTATTTTAAAAGTTGTTTTTTACTCTTTTTTTTTACTATACGGATAAAGTGGTATTTTTTTTAAATTAAGGGCTATAAATTATTTAATTTTATTAATATTTTTTATGGTATTTATTAATGTTAAAAGGTATTTATTTTTAACAGTAATATTATTTAGTTATCGATAGTTAATTATACGTTAATAAGTAGGGTTCTTATTTTTATCGATTTTTTGTTTGTTATTCTTAATTTTTAGTATTATAATTATAGGATATCCGGCTAGTAATTCGGAAGGTTATATATATTTTTGTTTTAGATTTTATTACATGCTTTCTTATAAAGCTTTTATTTTTTTAAAGATTATATAATAAATTTTATATAATTTAGAATGTTACCTTTTTTTAATAAATATTTTGTAATCCTATTTATTATATTTTGGCAATTTATAATTTATTCGTTTTTTAATAATTTCTTGAATTTATCATACTTAGAGGGTATTATAGTAGTAAAGTTCGAAATTTTGCCTTTTTTTATTAGCTAACAAATTTGCTTTTTTTTTATTAAAGATACCAGTTACTTATTTTAAAAAAATCGTTAATTTTTTTAATTAATATAAATGTTATTAAAACGTAATTACGGTATTCCTAATATAATGTTATATCCAGAGATATCTGCGATATCCAGCGACAGTCACTTTTAATGTCCTTGTATTTATATAGGAAGTTTTTTCGTCTTTCGAAAAACTTGTTTATTTTCGTAAATAAATAAATTACCGTTTATTATACGTAACTTGTAGGATTTTAATTTATACTTCTAGGGAATCTGGTATTGTTTTATTACTACTAGGAAAATAAAGTTATCTTTTACTTTGAAGTTAATTATGGTTCGGAATATTTTGATTTTATACTGGAAAAAAATCTTAATTTAACTACGTATCCCTTTAATTGCTTTATATAAGGTTTTATAAATAAAGGTTTTTCGATACCTTAATTTCGAAGGCCTTTACCGTTTTTTAATTTTTAATATTATCCGACTTAAGCAAATTTTTATTCGCAAATTTTCTTAATAATATACTTAATACATTAATCGTTTTAATACCGGAACCAGGTTTTTTTACTATATTTATATTCGGAAATGGCTTTTTTTATCTAATTAGGTCCTGGTTTTTGCTTTTTACGGGTTATAAAATTAAAAATGCAAACCTCCGAAAAGGTTAGTTCTATATTTAAAAGTTCTTATTAAATATAAAGTATCGGAAAGTAATACAAATATCCTTACGATATAACCTTTTAATTCCGTTTTAATTCGGCTTATAAATAACAAAACCTGGGGTACTCCGGTTATCGTAAAGTTTCGATATATCTGCATTTGTCGTCGGGTTCGGTAAATGTTTTTTCGTTTTATCTAGGTTAAAAAAAATTTTTTTTTTAATTCGAAGGTAAATAAGGTAATTATTAAAATAGCAGGTAAAGAAATGTAATAGGTTATAAGGATTCGTCTAAGACTTTTTTAAATATACTATATATTTTAAAACTTCGAAAAGTTCCGGGGATAATTATTTATAATTACTAAGGTCTAACCGAAGTTAGTTATTTACTTTATGCATTTTATATTTTTATATATTAAGGTAATAAAGGTATCTTAATTTAATAATTATTTTAAAAGCCGTTTATCCTAAATAATACTTGTAGGTTTTAACCTTAAAGTTCTGGTAGATGGCACAATTTTCGTACTTTGGGATATTATTTTAAATTTAAATAGTTATGGCGATAGTAAACTTTAATTTAAAAAAAATCGAGCTAGTTTTTTTCTTTTCCTTTTTTACCTTATTATCTGTTTCTTATTTAGCCGTTTTAGCTTTTTTCTGAGGTTAAGAAATTTTTCCCTTTTTAAAGTTCCTTCTGCTAAGAAAGTGATATTTGCTTTTAAAATATCCTTTTTTACTATAATTAAAACATTTTACATTAAACTTATCTTTCTTAGGCTTTTTCGAAACGGTATTCGTTTTTTTTAAAACCTGCTTTTATTTTTCTTAGTTCGGCTACTTAAGCCTTTATCGTTATTTCACTTTCTGGTTCCCTTTTTCTTAAGGTACCGATTAAAAATTTATCTGTCGGCAACGATAACTTTATCCGTATATTTAGTAAAAGATTGTATCTTAGGTTCTATATATAATTCGTTTTTAATTTAAGGTTTTGAGCCGTTATAATAAGGATAAAATAACGCGTTTTCTAATAAATTAAAAACTGTTACCAAGCGGTTAAACTCGGTTATATATTCCGTTGCTAATTTAGTTTAGCGGAGAAGGTGTAATCGTTTAATTACGTATTATTTTTTATTTAAATCTTTAAATAAGGTGCGTATTTTTTTTTCGAAATGTTTATATTCCTTAAAAATATAATTAGTAATATCCGAAAATATGTAAAGGAAATTTCGTAAGTAATTCCGTATAATAAGTTTAAATTATAAAAAAAAACTTTTTTATAAATAGCTAAAAAATAATTATTATTTTTTAATAATTTTCCGTTAAGAAACTTTTATAAAACTTTAGGTATAATCTAACGTCGATTAAGAATTTTTCTATATTTATAAACCCGTTATAAAGCTTTAAAGGGGTTAGCTTATAGCCCTTAACGTTAGGCATTTTATAGTAAATAAAAGGTAAAACGATATTTTTTCGAAATTAGTTTATTCCGAATACCGGTAATATCGAAGATTTCTGTTATCGTTATTAACAAACGAATTTGGCGTTTTCTTTTTTTAAAGTCTGAAGTTTGCTTATTATAATAAATAACTTTTTATTAAGGGTAAATTCCTTTTCCTTATCTTTTTAACTTTTTACTTCGTATTTTTCTTTTAGTTTTTTTTAACCTCCTCCTCCTCTTTTAATCCTTCGTTTTAAACCTTAATAGTTTCCTTAGGGTCGGACGTAGGCTATTAGGGTTAGGAAAAAAAAGAACTCCCCTAGGACCAAATAATAAATAATGCCATGTTATCGATTAATTAAACGATTTTTTTAAAAGGTAATAATTTGTTTAATATAATTATAGATTCCTTACTAGCTAATAACGGGGATCGGATATATTATCTATTTTCTAAACGTCGTTTTATATTATTATTTATATTAAATTTAAAAATGTTTATCTTTTAATTAAGCGGTAAATTATTTATTAGTTATTAATTAAGGAATTATTAAAATATAACGAACTTATTATACATTTACTTAAAGGTATAAGTAATATCCGAACAGGGTTTTGATTTATAAATAATAATAAAATAAAAAATAATTTAATAATTTATTCGTTAAAAAGATTTAAAATAATTTTCCCTGAATTAACAAACAGTATAATTACCTCGGGTTAAAAGTTTAAATTAATAACTAAAAAGCGAAACTAAATAAGTTTTAATTATATAAGAAATTTATTTATTATATATCCCGATTCTTAAAATAAGTATATCGTAAATCTGCTAGATTTATATAATCTAACTCCAGATTACCTAAATTAATTAAATTACCTTAAAAACTAAGCTTACCTGCCTAAGGTTTAACCGTACCTATCAGATATAAGGGACATCAGTTATATTATTATATTAGGCTAACTTACGTATATTTCTCATACGCGTACAGCTTTTATATAACCTAATAACGGAACATATATCTTCCGATTAAAGGGAGCCTTTCCGTATATAGGGTACGTTTAGCACCCCCTACTAACTAACATACCCCCTTAACGCCTTACAGCATTTATGGCGTTAATCGTTACATATTATCACTTCTTAAAGCTACAGTTTTCCATTTAACCTCTCCTCCGGCGATTAAATCCTCCTAATTAGCTAATTCCTCTTTTAAATTATTCGCAAGGTATTTTTCCGCCGTTTAAAGGTTTCCGTAATATCCATTAATCCTAGCTGCTTTTTAAAATGCTTAAACGGTTTACATAACAAAGCTTTAATTAGTCCATTAACTAGCATATTACTTATAAACGTATAATCCACTTTAATTAAATCCTTTTTTACGGCTTTTCATAACTAGTAATTATATATATCTACGTACCGTAATTTCGTCTGTAACAGGACAACGTCGGCATTAACAAGCCGTATAATTTATTAATTATCGCACTATATATTTAACGGTTTAATATTTAAGGTAACTCCCAGCTTTTTAATTAATCGAAAACTAAACAAAGCTTTTTTTATAATTTACGTAAAAAATAATAACTCCGTTTTTATTATAAAAGTAATTATTGTATTTTATTTATTCGCCCGCCATTTTATCACTTTTCCAAATAACTTTATAACGTAAGCTTAAGAACTTTTTCGATCGACCGTATTATCTACAAAAAAAACGTCGTTCCAGGTATTTAACGAATTTTCGCTTCCGAATTATAACGTTAACGTTTTAGTTCCGATCAGGTATAATATAACTCGATTAATAACTTTATAATATACGTTATTAAAATTTAAATTAAAACGGGTAAATCAGGATATAGCAAAAGATATATCGGGTCGCGTATTAATTATTACGTAAAAAATGGAACCGATTTTCTTTTAATATCTATTAACAAAGTTTAAATAAGCCAAATCAAAATTCGGTAATAACTTAACGCTAATTATAAACGTCTTTAAAAGGTTATTTAAGCTTTTTTTAAAAATTAAGTTAACCAACTTATTTATAAAGTCGGATTAAGATAACCAGATTTTCCTATTAGGTTTATCTCTAATCACTTTAATACCGAAAAACTATTGTAAATCCTTACCCCTTATAAAGGTATACCGTTCCCATATCTATTAAATTAACTGATCGACAAGGTCTTAATCTTTTTTGCGATATGCTATAATAATATCGTTTACAAAAAAGAAAATAAGCACCCTTTAATAAATAAAATAATAAAGTTTATAAGAAACGGAATTAAATTTCAATCTTTTAAACGTTCCGATAAAATCTTTTTACTATAATAACGGCGATTCCTTTAAGCTATATAAAGCTTTCCTAATTAGGAAAGTTTTCTTACGTTAAAGGTATTTTAAAGGCATCTTTATATATACTTTATAAGGTAAGTTAACATTAACGAAAACGTTAATAACGTTATATTATTTAAGTTCTAAATCGAACCTAACCGCCATAATAATTAACGCTTTAAATGACCTTTTAATTAAAGTAAATACGTATATATTACTATATACGTTTTTTAGCTGTTAATCGCCTTATACGACGAAACGTACTTTATATTTTTGCAATTAGCTATGTTTATTAAATTTATAAACGTATACCTATATATACCTTAGAACCTGTTTTTTTTTAGTAAAAGATTAATTAACGATTTCCTAGAATTATATCTCCTTGTAACTTTGCAAATAAGCCTTTTTGGCTTTACGAAACATTTCCTTTAACGGGTATATACTTAGTTTTTTATAATTTCGCGGCGGTAGCAGTAAATTACCTTTATATACCCGGTTTTGCGACTTTAATACCTTTTTATATATCAAGGTATTATTATTTTTTTGATTAAGGTAACGCGTATTTTAAGTAATTAATTTCCTTAAATTTTTACAGTTTACCGGCCGTTTATCGTACGTATTTATAAAAAAGGTTAAACGTTTTGTATTAAATACGGTTTTTTATATTTTATATTTATTTCGGATAATATTTTTTTAGTACGGAATATACGGGGGGCTTACGTTTATTACCCGTAAAATGCTTTCGTTTTTTACCGTTACTTTAAGTTAAATAGTATAAAGGGAATTTAAAGTTATTTTTATTTTTTCCGTTAACGTAATAATCGTAATAATTATTAAAGCAAACGTTAATAACGGTAATAGTTTAAGGGATGGAAATAATTTAAATATAACGGTTGTATAAAAATAATTAATCCTTTACGAACAAACTTATTTTTCCTTATTCCGTACGTTTTTTACGTTAATATTTTTTTAAAATTATTCCTTTTATTTAGCCGGTAATTGAATTATTCCGTTTAAATTTTTATTTTTTTTTTATATATAAATTAAATAGTTATTATTTTAATTAAGTATTTTTATTTATCGAAGTAACTTTTATAACTTTTTTTTTATTACGTATAAAAAATCGTTTTTTAAGTTTTTAATATTACTTAAAAAAATAATTTTTTCGTTAAATTATACGTTTTAAATAGTAATAACTTTGTTAATTAACGGATTTTATATTTCGTAAATATTTGTAAATCGATAACCGATTAAAAAGTTAATTTATGTTTTAGGATTTAACTTTTAAAATCTCTGTTTTTTCTTTATAGTTATAATTATTATAATATAGGTTATATAACTATATATTCGCAAATAAGCTTATTAAGGTTTCCGATTAAATATTGCAATATTATTTTTATACGTTAGATAAATATAGTAAACCTTATATAAACTTTGCTAAAAAAATGCGTATTTAAAAGTACGGTTATATAGATATATTATTATTTTAAAAATATATATGATTAAAAAAGAAAATAACTTAACGTTATTTTATATTGTAATTGTTTTTTCCTTAATTACACCTTTTAAACGTTTTGTACCCCTATTTTAAACCTGGGTATATGGTATTAAAAGTTTAAATTTAATACTTAAAAGAAATAATTATAATATATTTCGAAGTTAATAATTTTTTAAAATTTCGTTATCGTATTTAATTATTTATGGAAAAACTTTATCCTAATTTTTTAAAACTTTTAAGAAATATTTAAATATTATAATTAATATATTTTATTTTCGGTTTTTAAAATAAATATTTTAAATAAAATTTAAATACCTATTAATCGTAAACATAATATATTTATATTTTTTAAATTTTTTTTAAAATTTATAAAGTTAATAATAATTTTTTATCCTAATCGGAAAACTCCTTCTTTTAATTTGCGGCGTATTTACCTTCTGGCCTTCGTTTTGCCATATATTTAATATTCGATTATTATAAAACCCTTTAGGTATATTCCTTTTATATAAGACTATAACTAGGTAATTATTTCGGGCCTAAAATATTCTAATCTTAGGTATTATATAATACCGTTACCGGTTTATAATAATCTCGTTATATACGAATTAACGTTACGTTTATAAATTACAAAAACTATATAAATAATTATTACGTTAATATTTTCGATAACGAATTTATTAAACTTATTTATTAATATAACAATTACTTAATTATATTTATCTTGGATAAAATTATTAATTTTTCGGTTATTTTATTAATACTTTTTTTTCCGGAATTGCCGGAAAAATACCAAATTATATATAAAATTCTCGTAATAAACCACGTCGTACAAACGTAACGTTTTTATACCGCTAAGGCTTCGAAATATTACGTTAACCTTTCCGTACTTTTTAATTAAAACGAAGCTATTATTTACGTATACCCCGTCACCTTATATAATTTATTTAAAATTTAAAAACTTATTAATAAAATTAAAAATATATATCGTAAACCTTAAGTCCAAAATAAATAAATTTTTAAAAAAATAAAGTATAACGTTTATCTTATTACGTTAATTAAAGATTAAAAAATACGTTAAAACCCGTTTTACTCCTTTTAAAAATTAATTTGTTTCTTAAATAATTATCCTTTTTATACTTTTCGATAAGCGGTTAATTTTTTTTTTTAAAAATTAATTAAAGGATATCCAGCTTTAAATATATGTTACTATCCTATTATTAAAACGGAAGTTTGCCGGGGCTTTACTAGGGAATACGTAATAGTATTAGGAAAGCTTATAAAAAAAACTTAAGTACATTTTATAACGGGTTCCTTATATATCCGACTTTTAACGTTTTCGCTTATTACCGTTTCGGTCCGAATAAAAACCTCCATAATTTCCTTATTTTAATTTACGCCCTAAAATCCTTCCTTACGGTTAAAGGTTATTTTTAATTTTTTCTTAATTAGAATTATTCTAATTAGAAAAATTTATAAATATCCCGTGAAAAATCGGAAACGTTATTTTAATATTTTTCGATATAAATTATAAATAAGCTATAACTTAATGATTTAAAAAGTTAACCGTTACTTTTTAATAACTAATCGTACCGTTATTAATCTCGGCTTTTTTTATTATTTAAAATATAATCGTTTAAATCTTTATAATAAATGTTAATATTATATATAGGTCGTTAACCTATACGATCGTCATTTTCGTTTTTAAAACCCTATATCGTTATCCTTAAATTATAATCTTTTATTACCTTACGATTTATTCGTTTAATTTTTTCGTTAATTTCGAAACTTACTTTAACTTTTTATAATATTCTCGTTAAATATTAATTAGGAACCTGCTATTATATATTTTACCGGATTTAGCTAACTTAACGTATTATTTCCGTAAATTTTTTCCTAAAAAAAAGCTTATTTTCTTAATTACTAGAAATATTAATTCTAGGATTTATTTTATAATATCGTTATTACTTTTTCGGAAAGTATCGTACTTGCAATTTTTATAAATATATACCGTAAAGTCCTAATTATAAATTTGTTTACTTTCGGTCGTTATTTTAAAGGTATTCGTTAAATAATTAATATAATTAATTTTTTCGTAAGTTTTTCCGGAAAATGTAAATATAATTAAAAAACCGTTTAAGGTATTAATTTATATCGTATAACGGATTTATCGCTTCGGATACAAGGTTATATTAAGTTCTATTAATTTAATAAATTACGGAAATAATTAATTAAGATCGATATAATCCTATATATCGAAAGCGTACGTTTTAACCTGGAATTTACCTTTAAAGCGGTTTTAGTTTTTAAATCCGTTATAGATAACGGAAAACGTTAACGATACTGTTATTATTATAATTAATGAAATATATTAATAATTATTATTAATATACAGCCTATATTATCTTAACAATAATTAATTAATTAATAATAACGCGAATTAAACGAATAAAATTTTTAATTATTAGATATAAAGGATATTAGTTGTATTGTTATATTAGGCTAACTTGCGTATATTTCTCGTACGCGTACAGCTTTTATATAGCCTAGCAACGGAACATATATCTTCCGATTAGAGGGAGCCTTTCCGTATATGGGGTGCGTTTAGCACCCCCTGCTAGCTGACAGTACCAGGTACTCGCTAGGCCTTAAAGGCTGGTCTTTTTAAAATAGGAACCCCTGTTCCTGCAACACCGTTTCCGTAATATCCTATTTCGCGATTATAATTTAATTAAATTTAAATTATAGGGAAAATATTTTTAAATTTTTACATAAAATTAATTAATAATTTATTTTTCGATGTAAATACGTTTTCACTTTTTTTGCCGTTTAATAAAGTTGGACGTTTAATTAGTTTTAATACGTATTACGACGCGTTAAGTAAGTAATAAATTTGTTATATTTTTACTATATTAAGGCCGGATAAGAAATTTTTGCGTATTTAGGTTAAGGATATGGTTAATAATAGATTTTCTTTTTTTCGATTACCGTTAGTTTTTACGAATTAGGGATATTATCGGGTTTTTAAAGTAGATTCGGGGACGTTATATATAGAATGTAGCTTTGTAAAGTTAAGTTTCGGGTTCGTTTTTTAGCCTAAATAGTTAAGTTTATCCCAGTTTTTTTTATAAGACGTTTTATGTTATTAGCGTTAAGAAATTTATAATTAAAGTTAAACGGTTAAGGAATTAGAAAAATTAACTCGTTCGCTTATATTGTTTACTTACTTATATAATACGATAATTAAAAAACGAAGATTATAATATATAATTTACTACCGATTTCTGTCGGTTAAAAAATAATATATATAACGTTAATATTATATCTTTTTAAAATTCGTTATTAATTAAATATTGCGTTTTTTATAACCTAAATTATATACCCGTTATGTTTTTTTTATCAAATAAATATTACGTTATTCGGAATTTTCATAACGAAATTTTCGAACGTACTTATTTTTTCCTAATTTTTAATTTAGTAAAAAATGTTAATTTCGGATTAAAAAAATAATTCAAAATTCGAAAATATTATAATTACGCGCTGTAAAACAATAAAAATTATATTTATTAGTTTTATTAATACCGTATTTATTATAAGTAATAAAAATAAATTTTATTAATTAAATACGGTAAAGAATATAAAATAATTCAATTTTAAATAGTTATAATATTTTATATATATAAAAAGTTATAATTTTATCATATATAAAGTCGTTAAGTTCAAGCCGTATTATCCAGGCTAAGCTAAAAACACGAAATAATTATACCAATAATTAATATAATAAATACTTTACCTAATATCTTCGAATACGGCAATTATTAATAATTTTCACGGTAATGATAAATTATACGTTTCGGTTACGAAAAACCTTATCCCGAAACCGATTATCACGTAATACCAACAAGCTTCGACCTTAATAAACCTTATACCCTTTAACTTTACGGTTCGGCAGGGGGAATCTTCTAAAATATAGATAATAACTTAGGAAATATTAAGTTTTTCGCGGTAAACCTTAAATCCGTATAAAATAGTTACTTTACAACCCTTTGCTAATCCTACGATTAAAAATATCAGATATTAGCCAGGAAAAAGGGCTAGGAATTTTAAACCAGTTATCTTTAATTTCGATCGATTTTACGATTTTTCGAATCCCTATTAATTAAAATAACTGAAATATACCGGGTAATTTTTATTACAAAATACCGGTATTCCGTAACTGTAAAATCTTTACGGAAAACGTTTTTTTTTAAAGTTTTTAAATTTAATAAAACTTTAAAACGAATTAAAAATATCGATACTTCTGTCGATTTAACCGACCTTTCTTAAAAAAATCGGATTTTATTTTTAATTTTCGGATACGATTTAATTTATATAAGCAAAAATAATTAAAAGTTAAACGACTTTATAATAGAAAATATCGACCGTATAAAAAAACTATTAAAAAAGCTGGATATAAACGGTAAAGGGTTTAAAAATTTCGAAATTTAATTTTTAATTCGATACGAATTGAAAAATTACGAACGATAATTTATCCGGTTATTCCGGATTACGAAAACTGTTTAGAATTCGGTTAAAAATGGTCGTCGATAAGGGCATAATAAGGTAGTCTGTAAAAAAGTTAGGGCTTAATAAAGCTTAATAACTAATACCATAATCTATTTATTTGTTTAATTTTATTTTACGGTTACGTCTCCTCTAAGGAGAATAATTTTATTATATAAATTATAAAAAACTTAATAAATCATTTTTATTAAAGCGGTTCGATTTTATTATTATCGTTATTAAACAAAAACGAATTATCATTATAATCTTTTATTTTTTTTATTAAAAATAATTTAAAAATTTTGTTTTAATTTTAATAGTAATATAATTAACTATATTACGTAATTTCGACTAACTATATTTTATTTATATGTTTTATTTATAATAATATTATATTATTTATAAATAAATATATTATATAATTTCGTATTAATTTACTTATTTTAATTATTATTAATTTTTTAATTACTATTTTTTACGTTTTTATTAAAAAATATTCCTTTTATTTTATTTTATTTTCGCGTATTCTTAAAACTCATATGTTAATAATTTTTTTATATTTTCGAAACTTAGAGTCTTATTCGTTTTAATCGTAATATCCGTATTTACACTGTTTTTATTTTAAATTTTATTCCGATTATATATTAATACTAAATATATAAAAATTAGTATAAATATTTTTCGCCTTATTTTTATATGTAATTTATATATTTATTATTTATATAATTCTATATATTATAATAATTGTGAAACGCTTGTATAATATCTATTTTTAATTAATTAATCCGGTTTATAAAGTTATAAAAATTTTTCGTATATTTATAAAATATTAAATATATATTTTCTTTTATACAAAGTCGTTAGGTTCAAGTAGTATTATCCAGGCTAAGCCAAAAATACGAAATAATTACATTAATAATTATTACGATAAATATTTTACCTAATATTTTCAAATACTATAACTATTAATAATTTTTACGGTAACGATAAATTATATTTCGGTTACGAAAAACCTTATCCCAAAATTTACAATTACGTAATATTAATAAATTTTAACCTTAATAAACCTTATACCCTTTAATTACTTTAATAAAAGGAATCTTAAATAATAACTTAAAAGATATTAAGCTTTTCGCGGTAAACCTTAAATCTGTATAAGATTACTTTATAACCCTTTGTTAATTTTATAATTTTTTTAACCTCGATTGTTTTTAAAGCTTTTTAAACCTTTATTAATTAAAATACCGAAAACCTACCGGCTAAATTCGAATATAAAATCCCAGTATTCCGTACTTCCGGAATTTCGACGGAAATAATCTCGATTAAATTACCGATTTAAATAAAATAATCGGTCAAATAAAATATATTAATACTTTTATCGGTATTAATAACTTTTCTAAAAAAAACCGAGTTTTACTTTTAATTTTCGGATACGATTTAATTTAAAACGGCAGAAATAATCGATTTTTAAATAAATTTATATAATAAAATATCCGGCTTATGGAAAAATTGCGAGCAAAACTGGAAAATAACAATAACAAGCTTAAAAATGTCGAAATTTAACTTTTAAATCGATATAAACTGGAAAATTACTAGCGATAATTTATCCGGCTGTTCTGGATTACGAGAACTATTTAGAATTCCGTTAAGAATAATCGTCGATAAGGGCTATAAAAAGGTTAAGGTTTAATAAGACTTAATAACCGATAGCATAATTTATCCATTTATATAATTTAGTTCTACGGTTACGTCTTTTTTAAGGAAACTATTTTCTTTTATAACATAACGAAAACTGTAATTAAGTTAATAATTTAATAACTGATAAAACCGGTGTAATCCGTTATAATATAAATTTAATTTTATCCGTTATTATTATTTGAAATAGTTCGAATTATATTATTAATATATAATATTTATATAAATTATTCGAAATACTATTAAATTCATTAATTTAATTCATTATTAAAAGTTTTTAATTAATACATAATTTTATTAACATTAAAATGTACAGTATTTATAATTTTTTAATCTTTTCTTATATTAATATTACTCTATACAACGTTATTAGGTTTAAGCCGTATTATTCAGGCTAAGCTAAACATATAAAATAATTATATTAATAATTAATATAATAAATTTTTTACCTAATATTTTCGAATACAATAATTATTAATGGTTTTTATAATAACGAGAAATTATATTTCGGTTACGAAAAACCTTATTTCGAAACCGATTATATAATGTCTATAAGCTTTAACCCTAATAAACCCCATATTTTTTAATTCGTTTAATAAAGGGAATCTTAAATATTAACTTAGAAAATATTAAACTTTTTATAATAGCTTAAAGTCCATATAAAATGCCTTTTTAATAACCCTTTTGTTAATTTTATAATTTTTTTAATTTCGATTAATTTTAATTGTTTTTAAATTCCATTAATTAAATTAATTAAAATATACCGGCTAAATCTAAATATAAAATCCAAATATTCCGTATTTCCGGAATCTCGACGCAAACAATTTCGATTACATTATCCGAATTAAATAAAGTAATTAACCGAATAAAATATATTTATATTTTTATCGACATTTATAATTTTTCCCAAAAAAAACAAGTTTTATTTTTAATTTTTAGATACGATTTAATCTACAACCGTAAAACTAATCGATTTTTACGTAAATTTATATTTAACAAAAGCCGATTTATATAAAACTTATTAATAAAATTTAAAAATAACTATAATAAACCTAAAAGCGCCGAAATTTAACTTTTAAATCTATATAAGTTAGAAAATTACGAACAATAATTTATCCGGTTATTCCGGGTTACAAAAACCGTTTAGAATTCCGTTAAAAATAGTTGTTTATAAGGGCTATAAGACAGTTAAAATTTAGGAAAGCTTAGTAACAGATAATATAATCTATTTATTTCTTTAATTTAGTTTGACGGTTACGTTTTCTTTGATAAGATTAATATTACTTTATAATATATATTTCGCATTTAATATCGGTTATATATAAAATTATTAAGTTTAAGCTATATTATTTAAGCTAAGTTAAAAATATAAAGTAATTATATTAATAATTAATATATTAAATATTTTATATTTTTCGTAAAGAAAACATAACTATAAAACCAAATTAAATAAATAGAAAAATTATGTTATCGGTTACTAAGTATTACTAAACCCCATCTTTCTTATAAATTACCTAATTATACTTTTATCGATAATTATTCTTAACGGAATTCTAAATGGTTTTCGTAATCCGATAGAACTAAACAAATTATCGTTCGTAATTCTTTAGTTTATATTAATTTAAAAGTTAAATTTCGACGTTTTTAAACCTGTTATTATTATTTTTTAATTTTATTAATAATATTTTTATAAGCTGGATATTTTTTAATATAAATTTATGCAAAAATCGAATATTTTTACGGTTTTAAATTAAATCGTAGCCGAAAATTAAAAATAAAACCTGATTTCTTTCGGAAAGGTTATTAATATCGATAAAAATATTAATATATTTTACTCAACCGATTATTTTATTTAAATCGAATAATTTAATCGAAACCGTTTTTATCGACATTTCGGAAATACGGAATACTAGGACTTTATATTCGGATTTAGCCGGCATCTTTTAATTATCTTACTTAATAAAGGTTTAAAAAGCTTTAAAATTAATTAAGGTTAAAAAAAGTAATTATTAAAAAACTAGCGAAAAGTCGCAAAACAACTATTTTATACGGACTTAAAGTTTACCGCGAAAAGCTTAATATCTTCTAAATTATTATTTAAAATTGCCCCTACCAAACCAGCTAAAAAGTATAAGGTTTATTAAGGTCGAAATTTGTCGGCATTACGTAATAATTGGCTTCGAAATAAAGCTTTTCGTAACCGAAATATAATTTATCGTTACCGTAAAAACCATTAATAATTACCGTATTCGAAAATATTAGATAAAATATTTATTATATTAATTATTAATATAATTATTTCGTAACTTTAACTTAGCTTGGATAATACGGCTTAAACCTAACAACTTTGCAAATATTTTACATAATATTTTCGAATATAATAATTATTAATAGTTTTTAAAGTAATAAGTAATTATATTTCAGTTATGAAAAACTTTATTCCGAAACCGATTATTATATAATGCCGATATATTTCGACCTTAATAAACTTTATACCTTTTAATTAATTTAATAAAGGGAATTTTAACTAGTAATTTAAAAAAATATTAAATTTTTCGTAATAAATTTTAAGTTCTTATAGAATAACTGCTTTATAACGTTTCGTTAATCTTATAATATCTTTAATTTCGATTAATTTTATAATATTTTTAAATTTTATTAATTAAAATAATGAAAATCTAACGGCTAAATCCGAATATAAAATCCTAATACTCCGTATTTCCGGAATTTTAACGGAAACGGTTTCGATTATATTACCTGATTTAAATAAAATAATCGGCCGAATAAAATATATCGATATTTCTATTAATATTCATACCTTTGCCGGTAAAAATCGGATTTTATTTTAATTTTAAAATACGATTTAATTTAAAAAAGGTAAAAATAATCGATTTTTACGTAAACTTATACTACAAAATAGCCGGCTTATAAAGAAATTATTAATAAAATTAAAAAATAATCATAATAGGTTTAAAAATATCGAAATTTACATTTTAAATCGATATAAATTAAACGATTATAAACGATAATTTATCCGGCTATTGTAGATTACGAAGACCGTTTAAAATTCTCTTAAATATAATTATCGATAAGGGCATAATTAGGCAGTTTAAAGTTATTTTAAAGTAAGACGCCTGTAAAAAAGTTAAGATTTAATAAAGCCTAGTAATTAACATAGTACAATTTATTAATTTATTTAATTTAAGGATACGGTTACGTCTTTTTAAAAAGAGAAATCGGTTATATATAATATATAATTTCCTTAAGAAAATTATATATTTCAAAATAATCGAATATTATATAAATCATACAAATATGATTTAATTAAAACGAATTCGTAAAATACATTATACTGCAATTTTAATTAATAATTACGGTTACTTTTAAGATTTAATTTTTATTACCCGATTTTAAAATTATTTTAATAAAAATTCCGGTTATTTTTAAAAGATATTATTTATAAATTTAACCTCTTTTTCAATTAACCGGAAAATTAAAATTTATTAAATCTATTCACCGTTTATTATTTCCGGTATTATTAATAAGTTTATTTATTATATCGGTATAATTATTTATATCCCGTATTATAATAAATATATTAGAATTCGGTACGTTAGTATATAATCGGGTTAGTTAGCCCGTATAACGTTTATCCGAATATGTTTTAAATACCTTTAGCGTATTTGTTTTTTTTAATTAGTTTTTTATATTTTAAAAAAAATACATTTTAATTATAATTAAGTAATATATCTATTTTTATATTAAAAATAGTTAGATTAATACGGTAAGCCTTAATATAATAATATTTTTTAGTTTTTTTTAGTTTTTTAAAAAATCGGAGAAAAGGTTTTTTTTTATTTTATTATTTCGTAATATAATATTACTAAATTATAATTAACGCGTTATAAAGTTTTAATTAACCGGGTTAAAATTAATGTAATTAGTAACTGTTACGAAAACGAATTTATTCTGTTAAATATATATTATACGATATAGTTTTATTAAAACGATTAATTAATGTTTTTAAATAATTTTCGTATTATTTAAGAAAAGATGATTTTAAAAATCTAAAATAGTTTTACGGATTTATTAAATTTTATTTCAAAAAAACCGCTTTTTTGTAAAAATAAAATATTTACGTAAATAAGTTAAATTATTAATTAATAAAGTAATTATTAAACAAAATACCGTTAATTAACTAAATAAGATTAACAGGTTCTAAAAAAACTAATTTTAGCGGATTTAAGTTGCAACTAATTTATATAAGGATAAATTTAAATATTTTAAAGCGATATTAGCGAAAAAAATCTAATTTTATTTTAATAATAACTCGTTAATAAAAAGCAGGGATTTTTAAATATAATTAGAATATTTCATAGAATTTTTAGAATTATTACCATAAATTAAAAGTATAACGAAAAATTTAAAGAAAAAGTAAAAGTAAAGAAGATTTTTTTTAAAGATTTTATAAATTTTTAACGAAAGTTAATTAGTTACGGTTTACGAATGAAAACGTTATTGTTATATTTATCGAAACGGTTTTTGTTATTATTTTTTTCGTTTTTGATACGAGGTAGCGGTAGATACGATAGCGGAAAGGGCGGTAATGGTAGAGAAAGCAGTAATGGCTTTTTTTATCGTTTAGCTATTCGTTATAATTTTCGGATTTATATTTAGATTTAAATTCGAATTTAAATTCGAAAAGTAATCTAAACGATCTAAGTGACGATAATTAAAAGAAACGTTATTATAATCGTAATAAGAAAGATAAAGAAAAGAAATCTAAGAAAAAGAATTCCGCTTTTTATTAAAAACGTTTCGATTTCGTTTTCGTTTTAAATAAGGAAAATTATTTAAAGGTATTTAAAAATTAAGAACTTTAGAAAAATAATTTAAATTTCGTATTTAAAAAGATAAATTATTAAAAAGGAATAAAGCTTTTTACTTTTAATAAGTTATATTTAACGAAGGTAGTTATTAAAATAATACGTCGGGTATTTTTAAAACTTATTACCGGAATTAAAAAAGGTTCGAAAATATTAAAAACCTTTTATAATATTTATATTATAATTTACAAAGCCCGTTAACGTTCCTTTTAAAAAAATTAAGTTAATACCGTTACGATAGCAGGAACTTAATTATCTTTATTACGAAATTATAGAAATTAATTTATAAAATGAAGAAATAATGTATGAAATTAAGTAAAAATTAATAAGTTATTATATTTTTAATTGCCGTTAAAAATATAGTAAGTAATTAATATAGAAAAATAAGTTTTATATTTTATAAAATTAATTATATAGTTTACCGTTTAATGGATAATTTTAACAACAAATTTTATTGTTAAGTAAAAAAAGGCTGAAGGTAATAATAATAATAATAATAATGTATTATATAAGCGAGTTGCTTATATAAGTAAGTCGCTTGTTTTTTACGCCATTTTAAATACGCAAGTTTAATTGTTTATTTTTTAATATTAATAATATAAAACGGCTTATAAAAAAAACAAGGATGAATTTAGCCGTTTAAACTAAAAAAAGAAACCCGAAATTTAGTTATAAACGGTTTTATATAATATATAACGTTTCCGAATTTACTTTAAAAGACCGATGTAACGGTAAAGCTTATTAAGCCGATATTATTTTTAATTTACGAATATTGACGTTAACCGAAGAAAAATTATTTGTTAAATGAATTCTTAATTTAAATGCGCAAATATTTTTTATCCAGTTTTAGTATATCGAAAATATAGCCAATTTGTTATTTATTTAACGTGTTACGATACGTATTAGAATTAATTAAGTATTTAACTTTGTTAAACGGTAAGAAAAATTTAAAATATGTTTAAATTGAAAAATAAAATATTAAAAGGTTTTATGCGAAAATTTAAAAGTATTTCGTAAATAATTTACGTTTGTTCGGGTTATAATTACGAAATATAGTAACGTATTATATAAGCTTGCGAGCCAAACAAGCTCGCAAGCTGTTTTTATTAATATCTTAACTACTTAATTTTAACCGTTAATTTTTTAATACCTATAATATGGAACGTTTTATAAAAGAATTTAAAATACATTTAGCTATTTAGGTTAAAAGACGAAATTTAAAATTTAGCTTTAAAAAGTTATATTTTATATATAACGTTCCCGAATTTACTTTAAAAGCCCGATATTACGGTTAATACGTCCGAACTGATATTATTTTTTATTTGCGAAAATTAATACCGGCCGAAAAGCAATTTATTATCGAACAAATCCTTAATTTAAATACATAAACGTTTCCTATTTGGCGTTAATATATTAAAGATATAACGAATTTGCTATTTACGTAACGTATTATAGAACGCGTTAAGGTTAATTAGGTATTTAATTTTATTAAACGGTAAAAAAAATTCGAAACGTATTTAAATCGAAAATTTAATTATTAAAAAATATTATGCGAAAATTTAAAAACATTTCGTAAATAATTCGAATTTATTCGGATTATTATTATAAAATACGGTATTACAGAAAAAGATGTTTATAATTTCGATAAAACTATATTTTTAATAGGGTTTTTTATGGTAACGGGTATGGTAATTATTAGTACCGAAAGATATAAAAAACTTAAATAAGCTTAATAAAGGAATAAAAATTGGGTTATAATTATTTAAACTGTTAATTTTTAAAATTAGGCTATACCGTTATTTATTATTATAGTAGGGGAAAATTACTTTAGATCTTAGTTCCGTAATAACTTATTGCTAGTAACCGATTAGAAAATCGTATTAAGTTATAATAACTGGATAACGAACGAATTAAGTTTAAAATGGATTTAATATTTTAATTAATATATTCGAACGTATACGAAAAAATCGAAATGTTTTTTTATTTTTAACGGTTACGAAAGTTATTATTTGATAAAATTCGAAAAATATTACGTTAATTACGATATTATTATATTTTATATATTTGCGTATTTTTTATATAAACTTTAACCTTTTAATATATCCTGTTTTTTTTTAAAAAATGCGTTTATTCGTTATATATCGAAAGCTTAATATAACGTTATTATATTTATATTACTAAAAGAGATTTTTTTGCCGGTTTTTATAATACGTTTAAGACTGTTATAACGTCTAATAATATTAAATCCGGATTCGTAAAAACTTATTTCGTTTTATTTAATCTTAATATTATTTTTTCCGAATTTAAAATTTTTCCAGTTATATTTACGCTAACTATCTCCTCGTTAACCTTTACCGGTTTTATATGTTCCCCGTTTACGAAAACCCTTAAAAATATTAAAAAAGTAATAAAATAAAGACGTTACTTACAAAAAAGGATTAAAAATTACCAGGGTAACTCGCCGACAAAAATCGTTAAATCGGCAAATTTTTTGATAAAAAGTAACTTGTTACTTTTATACGAAATTACTTTTTTTCGAAAAAAAATTACCTAATTACGCAAAACAAATTATATCTTAAGTAAACGTCGAAAGATTAAAAACAAACGTTTCAAAAAAGAAAGGATCTTTATTATATAAAAAAAACAAGTTTTCCTAGCCGAAAAAGAAAAAAAGAGTAAAAAAATACAGCTAATATCCGTTAAAAGTAATCGTCGCAAAAGGGTTAAAACGAAAGAACGGAAATATAACGTTTACAACAAGCCCGGACATAATACGCGTACTTGTAAAAAAGCTGTAAAAACGTCTAATGAAAAAAAATCTGATTAATTTTAGTTAATTTAATATGTTCTAATTAATTAATTCGAATTTGTTGTTAAGAGGTGCTAAAAAACGGCTTACGAGCTTATTTAGCTTACAAGCTTATATAGTACGTTATTATAAAAAAGGATATTTATAATTTTAACAAAATAAAGTTTTTAATAAGTTTTTTCATGGTAGTAAATATAGTAATTATAAATACCAAAAAACGTAAAAAGTTTAGATAGGTATAATAAAGAAATAAGGAATAATTTATAATAGTATAAGTTGTTAATTTTTAAAATTAAGCCTTGCCGTTATTTATTATTTTTATCGAGAAAACCCATTTTTTTCGCTGGTTCGCCGATAACCCATTTTTATCCGATTAAAAGATTGCTATAAACGAAAACGGCTAGTCGATAAATAAATTAGGTTTAAAATGGATTAAATATTTTAATAAATATATTAAAACGCGTATTAAAAATTCGAAACGTTTTTTTATCCTCAATAGTTACGAAAATTATTATTCGATCGAATTCGAAAATTATTACGAGATTAATAGTATTATTATATTTTATATATCTGCTTATTTTTCCTATCGGTTTTAACCTTTTGACGTATTTTATTTTTCCGTATTAAAACGCGTTTATTCGTTATATATTAAAAGTTTTATATAACGTTACGTTATTTATATTACTAAGGAAGATTTTATTGCCGGTTTTTACGGTGCGTTTAAAGTTATTATAACGATCGATAATATTAAATCCGGATTTATAAAAATAGGATTGATTTTATTCGATTTTAATTGTATTTTTTTGGAGTTAGAAGTTTTAAATCTATTTATACCGATTGTTTTTTTATTTATTTTTATTAATTCTGTTATTTTTTTACTTGCGAAAATTTTTAAAAATATTATTAAAGTAATTTAATAGGGACGTTATTTGTAAAGGAAAATCAGAAATTACTAAAGTAGTTTACTGATAAAGATAGTTAAATCGGTTAATTTTTTGATAAAAAGTAATTTATTAATTTTATATAAAATTGCTTTTTTTAAAAGAAAAGAATGGTTATTTTTATAAAACGAATTACGTTTTTAGTAAACGTTGGAAAATTAAAAATATACGTTTTTAAGAAAGGGGAACGTTTACTATAGGGGAGGTAAGGGTTTTTATAGTTAAAAAGAAGGGTGGTGGTAAGTAATTGTAATTAATAAAGGTTAAAGGTAGTAATCGTAAAAGGGTTTAAACGAAGGAACGGAAATATGGCGTTTGTGGTAAGCCCGGATATAATGCGCGTATTTATAAGGAAGTTATAAAGACGTCTGGCGATGAGGAATTTGAGTAATTTGAATTAATTTATTGCGTTATAGTTGATTTATTTAATTTCGTTGTTGTAAAGTGCTGAAAAATGAGCGATTTGTTTATGTAAGTGATTTGTTTATGTAATACGTTAATAATAATAATAATAATAATAAGGGGGAAAATAACGGTAATAAGTTTTTATAAAACATATAGTTATTTAGCTAAGAATTATCGAAAGTTTAAAAAAACGAAAATAATAATAATTAATAAAACAGTTAACGTAATAACGGGCGAAACGATATTAATAATAAATTTAATAATAATAGTAACGTTAATAATTAATGATATTTATTAAAGATATATTTTATCTTAAACGGTTTTAAAGATTTATATGATTAATTTTCCGAAGGATATTAAATAGGATATACCGTAAAAATTAATTAATCGAAAATTTAAAAAAAAAGAAAGTTATTTAATTACGTTATATAAAACGTTAAATACGTTACGTAATAAAATGACGTTTTAATGGGCGTTATCGCCTTTACTCGAAAAGGCGATATATAATACCTTAAAAGATTTAAATGTAGAAATATTAATATTTCGAAAGAGCTTCCTACATATACGTTTAATAACGTAACCGGTAACGAATTAGTATTACGTTTAAAGGTAAGTATAAAGTCGATTACGAAAAGCTTTAATAAAAAGTTTAAAAGCGAATATATACGAAATAAACTTTAAACTTTAATTTTTTAATTATATAACATATAAGGAAAATTATAACGAAATATTATAAAATTCGGAACTTAACGTATATATTATAAATAACGTTAAAAAGTATTTTCCGAAATAATCGTTAAATATACGGAATAGGAAATTTATAATTATTATTATTGAAAAGTTCATTTAAGCTGAAATAATTAATATAATTAATTAAAACTTTATAAGAATTAAAAGCAAATATAATTCGATTATTTTATAATATATATTATATATATCCTAATATTTCCGTTACGAATCTTTTTTAAAAAAGCTTTTTATACATTAAAAGATATTTTAACCGAAATTGCTTAATTAATAATACCGGTATAAAGTTAATTATAATAAACGTTTTTAAGAAAAAACTTTTTTTCTAAATATAGGGACAAAAAAAGCTTTTATAAGCGGCTTAGTTAAAAAATTTTAATAAAAATACGTATTAAAAATAATATAAAGTAAGATAAAAGAAATATTAAAAGTTTTAATAGTTGTTACTATTAATAGGAAAATTTTAATAATAAAAGTAATATTAAAAAGATTCGTTCGTAAATATTACCGTTTATATTATCTTAACGATAAAGAGTTAAAATAAATTATTAAAATAATTATAGGGATAAACCTAAACGAAATAAACGACAAACTAATAGTTTGTAAAATTTATAATGGAATTAAAATTAATAAAATATTCTCGATAAAACTTTAAAAATAAGAAATATACGTTAAAATTGTTTTAATATAATATAGGCTAATTTAAGCCTGTTATTATTTATAATAACGTATATTATAAGGTAATTATAAATAATATTAACCGTTACTACGTTTTTAAAACGTATAAAACTAAAAACAAAATATAATAATACCTTTATTTATATATAACAAACGAAAAAACCAAGTTAACCTTAAATAATAAAATAATTAAAACTTTTAGCATTAATAAAAAAAAGAAAGTCGGAATAAATTTATTTAAAACCATTTACAATACGAAAAAAGTTAAACTAATTAAATCTAGTTTTCATAATTAATATTAAAATAATATCTTAAAACGAATTATACGTATTATTAAAAACAGCGCTTACGTTATAATTATCTAAATACGTATTCTAACTTCTTTCTAAAATTACGTTATAAAAATAATAACTTATATATATTATATCTTAATAAATAATTAATAATTAACTATATTATATCGTAAAACTAATATAATCGGACGGTAAATAATGAAAAATAAATAAACAAACCGAATAACGTATACCTACGTCTTATCGATAGCTACTATAAAATCCTAGTTCCTTATATATAACGTAAACTCCGCTACTAACCCTTAAAAAAACATTAACATTTATGATTATAATAATAACGTCATATTAAATAATTCAAAAAAAACTAAAACGAAAATTATGCAAAGTCGTTAGGTTCAAGCCGTATTATCTAGGCTAAGCTAAAAATACGAAGTAATTATACCAATAATTAATACGATAAATACTTTACCTAATATTTTCGAATACGGTAACTATTAATGGTTTTTACGGTAATAATAGATTATACGTTTCGGTTACGAAAAGCCTTATCCCGAAGCCGACTGCTAGGTTCGCGCAATGCCGACAAGCTTCGACTTTAATAAACCTTATGCCCTGGTTCGGCAGGGGGAATTTCCTGGAATGCAATAACTTAGGAGATATTAAGCTTTTCGCAGTAAACCTTAAATCCGTATAAAATAGCTACTTTACGACCTTTTATTAGTTCTACGACTTTAACCTTAATTAATCTTACGATACCTTCTCGAATCCCTATTAATTAAAATAATTAAAACATGCCGGGTAATTCTTACTACAAAATACCGGTATTCCGTAACTGTAAAATCTTTACGGAAAACGTTTTTTTTAAGGTTTTTAAATTTAATAAAACTTTAAAATAAGTTAAAAATATCGATACCTCCGTCGATTTAATCGATTTTTTTTAAAAAAATCGGATTTTACTTTTAATTTTCGAATACGATTTAATTTATATAAATAAAAATAATTAAAAATTAAACGACTTTATAATAAAAAATATTAACCGTATAAAAAAACTACTGGGAAAACTGGATATAAGCAGTAAAAAGTTTAAAAACTTCGAAATATAATTTTTGGCTCGATATAAAAAAAATTACGAATAATAATTTATCCGGCTGTTCCGGATTGCGAAAACCGTCCAGAATTCGGTTAAGAATGGTCGTCGACAGGGGCATGATAGGGCAGTCTGAAGTCACCTGTAAGAAGGTTAGGGCTTGGTAAAGCTTAGCAACCGATACCACAATCTATCCATTTGTTTAATTTTATTCCACGGTTACGTCTCCTCTAGGGAGAACGAAAATTATAAAACGAAAATAAAGTAAACTAAAAAAAATTAAGCCCGAACTATATATATATATAATACGTAGCAAAAACTCCGAAATTATAACGGCCTTAATCCAAAAAAAAAGCTAATTCTTATCCATATATTTAAAACCTTAACTTCTTTAACAAATCGAAAAATAATTTCTATAAAGATTTAAATAACCGTAATATAATCTAATAAATTTATAAACGAATATATATATGTAACATATTTAACAATAATACTTATCGCCTATTTAACGTAAATAACAACGGGATTAATCTTAAAAAAACTATAATAAGATTTAAATAAAATATAGAGGTTAAAACTATTTATAGAAAGATTAAAAAAGACTTATAATAAAAAATCTTTACGTTTAAATTAATAATTAAAATTATTAAAAATTATTTAATAAATACTAAGTAAGTTTTAAAAAAATATATATATTAACGAGTAAATTAAAAAAATACAAACCTGATATTTACATACGTAAGTTTACTTAACTAAAAAAAGATTTAATGATAACAAAATAATTACAACTACCGTATAAATAATATATTAATATACTCTTATTACATTTATAGTATTTATATAAAAATAAATTTTTATAAAACGTTTTCCTTTATTATAGAAATAAGTCGATATATATCCAGATAAAAAATAATGTTTTAATTTTACGCTTAAAAAAGTTATTAAACTAATAAACCCCTTATACGAATTAAAACAGGCCGGTACCGTATAATAAAAAAAATCGGAATAATATTTAACAAATCCGGCTTTAAATTCTTATTATCTAATAATACTATATATTTTCACAGAAAAACCCGTAACGTAATTACTTTATACGTCGATAATTTATTACTTATCGACCTTAACAAAATACGCTTAATAGCTATAATAAATACCATGGCCGGTAACGTCCCGATAAATAACTTTAAAACGGTAAATTAATATCTCGGTATACGTATTATTGAATTATCCGAAATAAACGATATTCGCTTCGACTAAAAATAATATATTAATAATATAAAAATAAAACTAACTCCTTTTATTAAAAAATATTTAAACTATATAATACGTTATAAAAATAAAACTAATAAATAAAATATTTTTAATTATAACACCTTTATTAACAAATTTAACTTTTTTATTTATATATTTAAATTAAATATAACTTTTATAATATTTATATAAACGCGGTTTATAAATAACCCGTTCTTTAAATATCGAAATATATTAAACCTTATTTAAAATATTTAATCAAAATTCTAAATTATTTATTTAATACCTGAAACTAAACTAAAAGATATTTTATTAAGTTTTTAATAAATTAAAATTATTTTATAATAATGCAAAGTCGTTAGGTTCAAGCCGTATTATCCAGGCTAAGCTAAAGACACGAAGTAATTATACTAATAATTAACACAATAAATACTTTACCCAGTATCTTCAAATACGGCAACTATTAATGGTTTTTACGGTAATAATAGATTATACGCTTCGGTTACGAAAAGCCTTATCCCGAAGCCGATCGCGCAATACCGACAAGCTTCGACCCTGATAAACCTTATGCCCTCTTATTTTATAATAATAAATATCATTTTCGTAAATAACCTTAATATAATTAAATTTATTATTAATTACGTTTTATTTATAATAAAAACCCGGTAATATAAAATATTAAAACGATAGTAAATTATTATAAAATATATTTCGGAAATTAAATACGTAACATTAAAAACCGTAATTATCGAAATAACAGGTATAAGGATTTTCTTCGAAAAACTTAACCTTATACCTAAAAACTTTTTTACCATTTTTAAAAATAATAAGGGTACGAAAAGATAAATTGAAAAAAAAACGTTATATTACGAAAAAAACGTTATATACGTATTAAACATTATGATATATATATTAAAAAAGGAAAAACCTTTATTAATAAATTTATTATCAACTTAAATTTTAATTAAAGTAATTAATAAAAAGATGATTGGGTTAAATTCCTTATTAAAACTTATTTCCCGTTATTAAAAATAACAACCGTAGTATTTTTCTTATAATTACTTCAAGATATCCGTTTACCTATTAATTTTAAAACTTTAACTTCTTATAAAATTTTCTATTTATATATATTTCTAACCCTTTACGTTAATTTTTATCTAAAAGTACTAATATCTTATATATAACTTATAATTAATTAATATTCTTTAATTAAGCGGAAAAAACCTTTATTCGATAACCTTTTATAAAAAATCTAAAAATAATTATTTTAATTATTTATTAATATTGCTATTAAATAATAAATGCGATTTTTAAAGCTATAAAATCTTTAACATAATAAACTAACGTATATAAAACGTTTTCTTATATTACCGTTAAACCAGGTTTAAAACGTTTCGGAAAAAGGAAATTTAAAACGCGGTACGGTTATAACGGAACAGTAAAATAAAAAAACCGGCCACTTAATATAATAAATTAATATAACGCATAACTTAACCGTTTACGTAAAAGTTAAAAGTTTAATTTTAAACTATATACATTATTTTTTATCACTTTTCTATCAGTTTTTATTAATTCTTTTATCGGTTTTCTATATAAAACTTAAAATATAATTCTTAGACATATTAATTAATGTTTTTTCTAAAATTTTCAAATATATACATAACGTAAAAAGGCATATTAAAATTTGGTACGTTAATATCTAACAAAATTAATTAACTCGTATAACGCTTATATAAACGCATCTTAAATCAATCCAGCGCCCCTATTTTTTTAACCAGCTTTTTATACTTAGAATAAATATGTTTTAAATATAACTAAATAATATATATATCTTAGTACTATTAACAATTAAATTAACCCTACGAATCCTAATAAAATATATAAAAACATATATTATAATAAAGATTTTACATATTAAATAAAACATATAACGTCCTATATAATTAAGCTGGACATATAATTAAGCTGGATACTTTTTTAGCCATTTTAACTCTCTATCTTTAATCGTATATTTCTTAATATTAACATTATGGAACGTTTTATAAAAGAAACGAAAATGAACTTAGCCGTTTAAGTTAAAAAATAAAACCCGAAACTTAATTATAAAAAGCTTGGTTCTATTTATAACGTCTTTTATTTTACCTTATAAACATAATATAATAATAAACGCGCTCGAACCGATATTATTTTTCTTAAACAAAAATTAACGTTAAGCGAAAAGATATTAATTGTTAATTAAATCCTTAACCTAAATATACGAACGTTTCCTATCTAGTTTTAATACGTTAAAAATATATCGAATTTATTATTAGCCTAATACGTTACAAAACGCGTTAGAATTAATTAGGCGTTATATTTTATTAAGTAATAAAAAAAACTTAAAACGTATTTATTTCGAAAAATTAATTATTAAAGAGTACTATATAAAAATCCAAAAATATTTCGTAAATAATTTAAATTTATTCAAGTTATTATCGTAAAATACGGTATTATAAAAAAAGATATTTATAATTTCGATAAAGGCCTAATGGCTTAATGGTTGCGAACCTGGGTGTCTTTTTTAATTGCAACAGTCTTGGGCACTTTATTTCGGTTGGTCTTAAAAAATAGCTGGTTTAAATCCAGCTTGGGCTACCGTTCCTTTAGGTACCGCCAGCTTAAAGGAGCTGACCAATTAGGGCTTTGACTCCGTTACCGTGTCGGTAATAATTAAGGGGTGGCTGGGAACCAGTTACGATTAGGGGCGCTGGGAACCAATTAATTAATCGGGTATATTTATCGTTAGTTACCGTGTTATATAATCCGTATTGTATTTTTCCGGCCTTTAATTAAGAAAGGACGGTTTTTAAGGGGATATTCCCGGGTTGCGTTTGTACAGAACTATTTGTATACATGTATATAGTAAACGGATCAGCTTGTATATAGCTAGATACCATAATGGCACTTTAAAAAAAATTCGATAAAATTAAATTTTTAATAGGGTTTTTTATAATAACAGGCATAATAATTACCAATACCAAAAACATAAAAAACTTAAATAAGCCTAACAAAAAAATCGGGAATAATTTATAATAATACAAACGATTAATTTTTAAAATTAGGCCCTACCTTTATTTATTATCCTTATCGGGAAAAATTACTTTTTTCGTTAATTTGCCGATAGCTTATTCTTACCCGATTAAAATGTTATTATAAACGATAACGGCTGGATAATAAATAAACTAGGTTTAAAATAAATCCAACATTTTAATTATTATACTTAAACGCGTACGAAAAAATCAAAACATTTCCTTATCCTTAGCGGTTACGAAAACTATTATTTAATAAAATTCGAAAAATATTACGTTAATTATAACATTATTATACTCTATATACTAGCTAATTTCTCCTATTTACTTTAATTTTTCGATATATCCTATTTTTCCTTAATAAAACGCGTTTATTCGTTATATATCGAAAATCTTATACGACATTACGTTACTTATATTCCTAAAGAAAATTTCATCGCCGGTTTCCAAAACGCGTTTAAAACTGCTAAAATAACCGATAACATCAAATCCGGATTTGCCGTAATTAATCTTATCTTATTCGATCTTAATTACGTCCTTTTTAAATTAAAAGTTTCAGTTATACTTATACCAACTATCTTTTTACTTATTTTTACTAACTCCGTTATTTCCTTATTTACGAAAACTTTTAAAAATATTACCGAAATAATTTAATAAAAACGTTATTTATAAAAACAAATTAAAAATTCCTAAGGTAATTTGCCGATAAAAATAATTAAATCGGTTAATTTTTTAATAAAAAATAACTTAATATTCTTATACGAAAACGCTTTTTTTCGAGAAAAATACGGCTTATTACGCAAAACGAACTATATCCTTAATAAATACCGGAGAATTAAAAATAAACGTTTTTTAAAAAAAAAAGAACACTTATTAAAAAAAAATATAAACTTTTATAGTTACGAAAAAAAAAAATAGTAAATAATCGCAATTAATAATAACCGAAAATAATCGTTATAAAAAAATTACGACGAAAAAATAAAAATATAACGTTTACGGCAAGCACGGACATAATACGTATACTTATAATAAAACGGTAAATACGTTTAGCGAAAAAAAATCCGATTAATTTAAATATATTTAATTATCGCGAAATGCTAAAAGATATCTAGCTTAATCGTATGTCCAGCTTAATTATATAGGACGTTATTAATTATAATTATTATATTATAAGGTAAACTGCCATTAAGGTATTTAGCTATATACATACATATAGGGAGCTGATCTATTTACTAAATATATGCACAAACTAGTTTTACAAACGCAACCGGGAAGCACCCCTTAAAAACCGTCCCTTTTTGGCCAAAGGCCGGAAAAACGCAATGCGGGTTATTAATATAACAACTAACGATAAATATACCCGATTAATTAATTAATTCCTAACGCCCCTAATCGTAACTGGTTTTACTAGCCACTTTTTAATTGTCGCCGACACGGTAACGGAACCGAAGCCTTAATTAATCTAACTCCTTTTAAACTGGTGTTACTTAAAAAAACGGTAACCCAAGCTGGATTTAAACCAGTTATTTTTTAAGATTAACCGAAACAGGGTACCTAAGCCTGTTACAATTAAAAGAAATACCCAGGCTCGCAACCATTAAGCTATTAGGCCATTTTTATATTATAAATTAATTAATTTTTAAATATTATAAGAAAATAAAATTTATAAATATATATAAAAAAGATAAAATAAATAATAATAAATTAAATAATATTAATTTTATTTAATATATATTTAATTAAAAGAATTATATAAATTATATTAAGTAATTTATAATGAAAAAATATCGTATAATTTATATACAATTATTAATTATTTTTTATATATTATTATTATTATATTTAAAAAATTATTAACTTTTAAATTAATAATTAATAATTTATATAGATTTAATTATTTATATTTTTATAATAATATATAAGGTATAGTGTTATTAAAGTATTTAGTTATATCTAGTTAGTCCCTTTACTATATATATATATATATATAAAGAATTATATAGCGTAATAAATAAACTACTTTAAAAAACCGTACTATTTAATAGGCCGGATAAAAAAACCTAATATAAATTATTAACACGGTAATATATAAATGATACGTATATAATTAATTTAATTAGTTTTTAAAGCCCTTAACAATTTTAATTAATTGCTGATACGATAACAGAGCCGAAGTCCTAATTAGTTTAGCTTCTTTAAGCTAGCGCTGTTTAAAAAATAGCGGCTTAAACTAGATTCGAACCAACTATCTTTTACAATTAATCGTAATAAAGTGTTTAAGTTTATCGTAATAAAAAGAAATACTTAGGTTTACGATTATTAAGCTATTAGGCCATATATAATTATATAATTTTAACATTTATATAGACTTTAACTTTAACTATATATATTATATTCGGATTTTTTTATAATTTATTAATTATCCGTAAATTTCGTTTATATAACGTAAAGTGCTATTAAGATATCTAGCTATATATATATATATATATATATAAATAGTTCTATATAAACGTAACCGAGGAACACCCTTTAAAACCCGTTTTTTTTTAACCAAGGATCGAAAAAACCTAATACGGGTTATTAATACGGTAATAAACAAATAATAATATACGATTAATTTAATTAGTTAGTTCTTAAAACCCTTAACCGCTTTAGTTGTCGCCGATATAATGGCGGAGCCGAAGTTCTAATTGGTTAAGTCCTTTAAGCTGGCGTTACATAAAGAAACCGGCGTTCTAAGCTGGATTTGAATTAACTATTTTTTACGCTTAAACGTAATAAAATACTTAAGCTTGTCGTAATTAAAAAAGATACCTAGGCTCGCGACCATTAAGCTATTAGGACGTAAATTTCGTCTATGTATTATAAATCCTTTTATATTTTATATTATTATTATTTATATATCCGGATATTTCTTAAGATACGAATTTTATTTTATTTTATATATTTGATATTTTATATTTCAATTTTTAATTTTAATTTTAATTAATTTAAAGTAAAATCAGTAATTTTATATTAATTTTAAATTTTTTATATATTAATAATTTTTATATAATAATTAACGTTAAATAATTAGTAATATAATAATATTATTATTTAAACAGGTAAAATATAATAACTATGTCCGTAATTTATATAATTATATAATAAACAATTAAAACATATATAAGAATATAAATACTATTAAGTTAATTTTCGATACGACTTTTATTAACTGTAATATTAATTTTTTTAAGTTAATCTTAATTATATATATCGTTTTTTAAATTTTATACAGATTAAAAAATTATTTTTAATTACAGTTATAATATTATTCGATAAAAATAGGGTATTATAAAATTTTAATAAAACGTAATTTATTTACCGTTATATATATTTTAATAAATATTCGAAAACCTTAGTTATATATATTTAACTTACGAAACGTTAAAAATAAAAGTATTTATATATAATAACGGTTTTGAATTTCCGTTATTATTAAATTTAAAACAGAAATAATATATAACTTTATTACTTTTTAAATTATATTAAAATATAATAATAAAGTCAACGATATAAGAAATCCGAACTATTAAATAATAAGTTTTTAAAACCGTAAAATAAATGTTTTAATATTATAAATTTAACCGGTATTTATTTTTACAAAGTAAAGTGCTATTAAACGATCTAGCGATATATAGCTAATCCGTTTACTATATATATATATATAAAGGATTATACGATATAACCGGGAAGCATCTTTTAAAAACCGTTTTTTAAATTAAAAGTCGGAAAAACGTAATATAAGTTATTAATACGATAATAAACAATTAATTACGTATACGATTTAGTTAATTAATATCTAAAGCCCCCAGCCACCCCTTAATTGTCGCCGACACTGTGACGGAGCCGAAGTTCCAACTGGTCAGCTCCTTTAGGCTGGCGCCACCTAAAAAAACGGTAACCCAAGCTAAATTCGAACCAGCTGTTCCCTAAGACCAACCGAAACAGGGTACTTAAGCCTGTCGCAATTTAAAAAGACACCCAGGCTCGCGACCACTGAGCTATTAAGCCCAGGTATTTATTTTTTAAAACCTGTATAATTTAAACCGTTTAATATTTTCGAATATTTTTAAGCGATAATAATTTATATAATATAAATACTATTAGAAATATAATAAATTCTTAATTTCGATTAAAAATATAAAACCAAAATATATCGTATAATATATATTATATAAACGTTATTTTTCTAATATTAAATAAATAAAAATATAATTAAAATTACTTAATTAATAATTAAATAACTATATATAAATATTATACTCGAAAACATTATAATATATTTAATTTTAATATTAAAAACTTTAATAATTCTTTAAAATATCTTATTATTATTATACGGATATAAAATTTTAAAATAAAAATTTTCTACCTTTTATTTAAAAATTTGATTATAGTAATGAGAAAATAATATTAAAAATAAAATTTATACTTTTATATATCGTTTATTTCGGATAACGAAATTTTAAAAACCGTAACCCGAGATAGCGTTAGGTTTTAAATTAGCGAAAAAAAATATAACGGGATTTAAATTAAAATCCGTTACGAAATCGGAATTTTAAATATTTTTAATTAATATTTAAAAAAATAAAAGCCGGAAAAATTATATACATATTAAATAAATAGCTTTTGTAATAGTAATAAAAGATTATATATATTATTTATTTTCTTGTATAATCGATTTCTTATTATACTTAATCGATTTAATTAAAATATTTTAAAAATGAATATAATAAATTTAAGGGAAAAAACTAAAAAATAACATTTAAAAGATTTTATCTCGATATAATAAATTGTAAATTATAAATAAAAAGAAATTTATTAATAATTTCGATAAATTTTAATTTAAAACGTAGAAGATAAATATTTATTATAATATATAATTAATTCGAATTAAAAAACTAATAGTTATATATAACTTAACGTATTAAAAATTAATAAATATAATAAATAAATAATATTATAATTAATTTTAATTAATATGATATAACTATATATATTTATTACGTTTTAAAACTTTAACGTTATGTCGAAATTAAAGGTATTCTTTATTATACGTTTAAATTAAAGTTATTTAAGTTTCGGTTTTTATTTCTGTTATTTTAATATTTTAATTAATTTTTAATTTATTAGTATTATTCTTAGTATTAAATAAATACTGTTTATTTGTAACGCGTAAATCCTTCATTTTAATAGCAATTATTATTTTACATTTAATTTTTGATATATTATTTAAAACGCTAAATTACTTATTATTATATTTTAACAACTCCGATAATTCCGATAGAAATATAAAAATAAATACGGTAACGAAAACTTGGTTAGTAAATTAAAAATATTAAAAAATAATATATTTATACCGATATTATAAATAACGGAAATAAAGTAAATTTTTTATTAAAATCGTTTAATATATTATAAATTACGTATATAATTACAAACGTTATAATAATAGAAATTCCGATTTTAAATTACGAAAACATATAAATTATATATCGGGTTAATATAAGGATGTTAGGTTTAAGTTGTATTATTTAGGTTAAATTAAAGATACGAAGTAATTATATTAATAATTAATACGATAAATCTTTTACTTAATATTTTCAAATACGGTAATTATTAATAATTTTTACAGTAACGATAAATTATATTTCGGTTGCGAAAAACTTTATTCCGCAGCCGATTACGTAATATCGATAAATTTCGACCTTAATAAAACCTTATGCCCTTTAGTTAGTTTAATAAGGAAAATCTTAAATAATAATTTAAACGATATTAAGTATTTCGCGGTAAACCTTAAGTTCGTATAAGATAGCTTAGTAACTTTTCGCTAGTTTTACGATAGTTACCTTTTTTAATCTCGATTAAGCTTAGGGAACCTTTTTAAACCCCCTTATTAATTAAAATAACTGAAATATGCCGGCTAAGTATAAATATAAAGTCCCAATACTCCGTATCTCCGAAATCTCGACGGAAACGATCTTAATTACGTTACCCGATTTAAATAAACCAATCGGCCGAATAAAATATATCGACACCTTTATCGATATTAATAACCTTTTCGTACAAGATCGGGTTTTGCTTTTAATTTTCGGATATAATTTAATTTAAAACGGCGGAAATACTGTAATACGTTATATAAATTTAATTACTATAAAATATCTTGAAGTTATAAAATCTACTAACCGTTTTTATAATTCACGGTAAATCCTTATATTTTTTAACGTTTTAATTAAATAATTATATAAATATATAATTTTCATTTTATTATTACTATTTATATTATTTTTAATATCTCTTTAAAGAAAACGTAATCGTGGAACTAAATTACATAAATAAATATATTGTAATATCGGTTGTTAAGTTTTATTAAACCTTAACCTTTTTATAAACGTTTTACTTTAAGGTAACTTTAAACTGCCCTATTATGCCCCTATCGACGACTATTTTTAACCGAATTCTAAACGGTTTTTATAATCTGGAATAACCGGATAAATTATCGTTCGTAATTTTTTTAATATCGAATTAAAAGTTAAATTTCGAAATTTTTAAACTATTTATTATTTATATTTAATTTTTTTTAATAATTTCTTTATACGGTTAATATTTTTTATTATATAATCGTTTAATTTTTAATTATTTTTATTTATATAAATTAAATCGTATTCGAGAATTAAAAATAAAATCCGATTTTTTCAGGAAAAATTACTTAAATCGACGGAAGTATCGATATTTTTAATTTATTTTAAAACTTTATTAAATTTAAAAATTTTAAAAAAAACGTTTTCCGTAAAGATTTTATAATTACGGAATACCGGTATTTTGTAATAGGAATTATCCGGTATATTTTAATTATTTTAATTAATAAGGATTCGAAAAGGTATCGTAAAATCGATTAAAGTTAAAATCGTAAAACTGATAAAAGGTCGTAAAATAACTATCTTATACGGACTTAAGGTTTACCGCAAAAAACTTAATATTTTCTAAGTTATTACATTCTAGGAAATTCCTTTTACCGAATTAGCTAAAGGGTATATGGTTTATTAAGGTCGAAATTTATCGGTATTACGCAATAATCGGTTTCGGAATAAGGTTTTTCGTAACTGAAACGTATAATTTATTATTACCGTAAAAACTATTAATAATTACCGTATTCGAAAATATTAAATAAAGTATTTATCGTATTAATTATTAATATAATTATTTCGTATCTTTAATTTAGCTTAGATAATACGGCTTAAACTTAACGACCTTGTATTATTTTTGATAATAATTCCGAAATTATTAAAATAAGTATTAAAATTATTATTTAATAATTTAAAAATATTTAATTAAAGCGTTAATTTTTAAATATATAAAAAATATCGATTTTAAGCCGATTAATATTAAAAGGTCGGATTTTCGTCTTATTATTATATTTAATAAAACTGTTAATTTAATAAAAGTTATAATATTTCGCAATTTCTTTTATAATGTCATTAATAATTATTATATACGTATTTTAATATATATAAATAAAAGAAATAAACCGTAAATTACGGATATTAATATATTTAAACCGGAATATTTTTAAATTCGATAATAAATATATTTTATCGATAATATTTAAATTATATTATAGTTTAGAAATAAAATTAAATATAATAATTAAAAATATATTATTTAATATTTACTTAAAATTAAAGATTATATATATATATATATATATATATAAGGTTGTTAGATTTAAGCCGTATTATTTAAGCTAAGTTAAAGATACGAAGTAATTATATTAATAATTAATGCAAGGTTATTAAGTTTAAGCCGTATTATTTAGGCTAAGTTAAAAATACGAAGTAATTATATTAATAATTAATATAATAAATACTTTACTTAATATTTTCAAATACGGTAATTATTAATAGTTTTTACGGTAATAATAAATTATACGTTTGGTTACGAAAAACCTTATTTTAAAACCAATTATCGCGTAATACCGATAAGTTTCGACTTTGATAAACCTTATGCCCTTTAGCTAATTCGGTAAAGGGAATCTTTTAAAATGTAAAGAATAACTTAGGAAATATTAAGCTTTTCGTAGTAAACCTGAAGTCCGTATAAGATAGCTGCTTTATAACCTTTTACTAATCCTATAACTTTAACTTTAATCGATCTTATAACTTCTCGAATCCCTATTAATTAAAACAGCTAAAATATACCGGGTAATTCTAATTACAAAATACCGGTATTTTATAATTATAAAATCTTTACGGAAAACGTTTTTTTTTTTTAAGTTTTTAAATTTAATAAAACTTTAAAACAAATTAAAAATATTAATACTTCCGTTAATTTAACCGATTTTTTTTTAAAATCGGATTTTATTTTTAATTTTCGGATACGATTTAATTTATATAAATAAAAATAATTAAAAATTAAACGACCTTATAATAAAAAATATCGACCGTATAAAGAAATTGCTAAAAAAACTAAATATAAACGGCAAAAAATTCAAAAATTTCGAAATTTAATTTTTAACTTAATATAAAAAAAATTACGAATAATAATTTATCTGGCTATTCCGGATTACGAAAACCGTTTAGAATTCGGGTAAAAATGGTCGTTAATAAGGGCATAATAAAGCAGTTTAAAATTACCTTAAAATAAAACGCCTGTAAAAAGGTTAGGGCTTAGTAAAACTTAATAACCGATAGCATAATCTATCTATTTATTTAATTTAGTTCTACGGTTACGTCTCCTTTAAGAGGAATACTAATAATTAATACGATAAATACTTAATCTAATATTTTCGAATACGGTAATTATTAATAGTTTTTACGGTAATGATAAATTATACGCCTCGGTTACGAAGAGCTATATATATATATATTATTTAGCAGTTATATAATTAAATATTTTTAAATTAAATTTTTCATTCTAGGAGATTCCCCCTACCGAACCAGCTAGAGGGCATAAGGTTTATCAGGGTCGAAGCTTGTCGGCATTACGCAAGTAAGCTTTCCAACCGATATTAATTAAGAAATTACGTATTTACGGGAACCTAATAATCGGTTTCGGAATAAGGCTTTTCGTAACCGAGGCGTATAATTTATTATTACCGTAAAAATTATTAATAATTGCCGTATTCGAAAATATTAGATAAAATATTTATCGTATTAATTATTAGTATAATTATTTCGTATCTTTAATTTAAACTAGATAATACGGCTTATACTTAATAACCTTACTTAAATTAAATTTTTTTCGTATTTACGAATATTAATATAAAAATAAATGTAAAATTATTAATTTAAAATTTCGTTAGTTTTCCGTTAATTTAATTAATAATATAATTTAAATAATAATTTAAAAAAATTAAAGTTTATTTTAATAACGAAAAAAAATTTAAGTTTTTCGAAAATTAAATTATACATTATATCGAATTATCTTTTCCGTAGAATATAGTTTAATCCGATAAGTATAACGTTTAATATAAAGCGAATAAACCGATAACGTAAAGTTTTTATAAAAATATCAGCCGTATATATAACGGTAGTATATAAGTTAATTGCGTTTATATTAGTATAAAATCGGTAAAGTTATTAGATAAAAATAAATATTTCGTTTTAAAACGTTAAAGTTTTAAATATATTATTTATATATAATTAATTAGGGAAAAATATATTTCGAAGCTTATTATAAATAATTTTAAATTTTATATATTATTATTTTAGCTCGTAAGTTTATATTGTCGTATTATTAACTTGAAAAATATAAAGGGTTATAATATATAAAAAACGAGATTTTCGGTTTTTTTTTTTTTATAATATTAATTACGTTTTAATTAGAGTTAAATATATATATATATAATAAAGATTTTAATTTTATGTTAATTTTTCGTAATTATAAAAGAAATAACGTTAATTTAAAGTTATATTCAAAAAATTCGTTTTAATAATTTTCAAATATTTATATAGGATTATCGAAAACGACCTTAAAAAATTATAACTTTTTATAAGGCCTTATTTTAAAGGTTTTATTATTTTCAATTAAGATTTTTAAAAAAGTTTAGTTAATATATTAAATTTTTAATAGATATTTTTTAATTAAAGGCTTTAACTATAATTACGGCTGTTATATCGTAGGCGTAGCTATAACCTTTAAAATGAGATTCTAACTACGATAAGGTAATAAACTACCTATATATATAGCTAAATATCTTAATAGCACTTTATCTTATATATATAACTTAATATATTAATAACTAGCGAATATAATAAATATAATAAATAAATAAGTTAATTAATAATTTTAATTAATATTTCGTAAATATATATATTTATCGCGTTTTAAAATCGTAACGTTACGTTAAAATCTAACGTATTTTTACGACCCGTTTTAAATAAAGTTCTTTATATTTTATTTTTAATTTAATATTATTATTATTATTATTATTATTATTATTATTATCGAATAAATACCGTTTACTTTTAATACGTAATTATCTAATTTTAATTTTCGATATATTATTTAAAACGTTGTTATAACTGAAATTATAATTTCAAGTTATATATAAAGTTGTTAAATTTACACCGTATTATTTAAATTAAATTAAAAATGCTAAAGAATTTTATTAATAATTAATACGCTAAATACTTTATTTAATATTTTCGAATATAGTAATTATTAATAGTTTTTACGGTTACGATAAATTATACGTTTTAATTACGAAAAGCTTTTTTTGAAACCGATTATTAAATTTCCGTAAATACGTAATTTTTCGATTAATATCGGTTAGAAAATTTATTTACGTAATACCGATAAGTTTCGACTTTAATAAACCTTATACTTTTTAGCTAATTTAGCAAACGGAATTTTTTAAAAGGTAATAACGTAAAAAAATATTAAGCTTTTCGCGGTAAACCTTAAGTCCGTATAAAATAGCTGCTTTATAACCTTTTACCAGTCCTACGATTAAAAATATCAAATATCAGGTAGGAAAAGGGTTAGGAACTTTAAACTAGCCACCTTTAACCTTAATCAATCTTACGGCACTTTTTCGAATCCACATTAATTAAAACAGCTAAAACATGCCGGCCAATTCCTATTACAAGATACCCGTATTCCGTAATTATAAAGTTTCTACGAAGGATGTTTTACTAAAAGTCTCTAAGCTTTATAAAGCTTTAAGACAAATAATAAACACTAACACCTTCGTAACTTTAAGTTATATAAATATATAAATTAGATATCGGGTTTATATTTAAATTATTAATTATTAATTTAAATTAAACGGTTATATATAATATATCTTATTTAAAATTTAACGCGGCATAAATTAATATAGCAATTATTTTCCGAAATGTATTGAATTTATAATATAATAATAATTCGTAATTTATATAAATCGGTTCTAAATATAAAAATATAACGTTAATACTTTTTTTAAAACGAATTTTATAATTTATAAAAAGTTTTTCGTAGTTTTTTTAAAAAATAATAAATAGGATTTTTTTCGTAAATTAAACGTAAAGTAAATAACAGGCGGTTTTTTAAAACGTTTTAATATTATTATATATCGAATTCGGACATTATTTTAATAAATTTAATTCTTTTTTAAACTGGATAACGATTTTAAATTTCCTTTAACGTTTTTCAAAACGTATTAAATAAAAATTGTTTAATTTTAATAGGAAAAAAAAATTTATTATTGAACGGAAATAATTACGTAAAAAATAATTCGTGTATTTATTATTTATATTAAGCTTTTATTATTATTTTTAAATAACCGATTTTAATAAATTAATTTTTAACAAATTTTATACAAATATTTTAAATTTAAAAATTTAAGTATATAAATAAAATTAGGTATATATAAGATATAATATTGTCGGCATTGCGCGACAGTCGGCTTCGGGATAAGGTTTTTCGTAACTAAAGCGTATAATTTATCATTACCGTAAAAATTATTAATAGTTGCTATATTCGAAGATACGGGGTAAAGTATTTATCGTATTAATTATTAATGTAATTTCTTCGTATCTTTAGCTTAGCCTAGATAATACGGCTTGAATCCAACGACTTTGCATAAGGTATAATATTTTTTACCCGGAATAAAATTATTAAAAAAAGATTATATAACGGCTTTGTTTTTTTTTTAAATATATTAAAATCGTTTTACGTATATATTCGTTATTAAATAAAGTATATTATTTAAGCTTTAGATTTATCCGGTTTTATAAATTAATATTAATTAAATTTTAATAATTATTTAACTTTAATTAAAATTATTTGGAATAAATTACGTATTGTTTTTTTGAGCGAATTTATTACGGTAATTTTTATGAATTACACGGTTTTTAACTTATTAGGTTTAAGTTTTCTTTATTATTTTAATTCTTTTTATAAAAAAATTAATTTTATATTTATTAAAAGTTAAATAAAATACAAATAATATAATTTATTTATAATTAATTATATTTAATCGTTTATAATTACGAATTATTTAATTAAATCGTTATTATAAATCTTTTACATATAAAATATTCGATATTTTATTATATTATTTAATTAATATCCGGAATGGTTATGTTTAATTTAATAATAACGATTAATATAATAATATAAATAAAATTATTAAGTTTTCTTAATTTATTTTATATTTAAAGTTATTAAATTTAAACCGTAATATTTAAGCTAAATTAAAAACACGAAATAATTACGTTAATAATTAATATAATAAATTTTTTACCTAATATTTTCGAATACGGTAATTATTAATAGTTTTTATAATAACGATAAATTATATTTCGGTTACGAAAAACCTTATTTCGAAACCGATTATTACGTAATACCAATAAGTTTTAACTTTAATAAACTTTATATTTTTTAGTTAATTTAATAAAGGGAATTTTAAATAATAACTTGAAAAATATTATGTTTTTCGTAATAAACCTTAAATTCGTATAAAATAATTACTTTATAACCTTTCTACAATTTTATAATTTTTTTAATTTCGATTAATTTTAAAAAAATTTAAACTTTTATTAATTAAAATAACTAAAATATACCGGCTAAATCTGAATATAAATTCTTAATATTCCGTATTTTTGAAATTTCGATAAAATCGGTTTCGATTACGGTATTTAATTTAAATAAAATAATCGGCCGCATAAAATATATCGATATTTTTGTTTATAATAATAACTTTTCCGAAAGAAATAGGTTTTGTTTTTAATTTTCGAATATAATTTAATTTAAAACGGTAAAAATAATCGATTTTTAGGTAAATTTATATTTAAAAATATACGGCTTATAAAAGATTTATAAGCAAAATTAAAAATTAACGATAACGAACTTAAAAACGTTAAAGTTTAACTTTTAAATCGATATAAGGAAAATTACGAACGATAATTTATCCGGTTATTCCGGATTACAAAAACCGTTAAGAATTCCGTTAAGAATAGTTATTAATAGGGGCTATAAGAAAATTAAGATTTAATAAAGCTTAATAACCGATAATAAAATTTATTTTTTTTAATTTAGTTTTATAGTTATATTTCGTTTAAATATATAATTTATTATATTTATTTATTTATTTATTACATAATACTTTAAAGTTATAAAATTTAATAATTATTTTTATAACATTTAATAATCCCTTTAATTTATTACCGTTTCAATTAAATAATTATAAATATTTAAATTTTTCGCTTTATTATTAATATAAATAATAATTTAATAATTTAAAAATATTTATAATTAAAAAATTTAAATACATTTAATGCGAACTTAATTTTTTAATATAAAAAATATTAATATTAATTTCGGGCCGGTTAATATTAAAATATCGGATTTTTATTGTATAATTATATTTAATAAAATTATTATTTTAACGAAAGCCGTTATATTTCGTGATTTTTATATAATATTATTAATAATTATTATATATATAAATTAATATGTATAAATACAATATACAAAACGTATGTTATAAATATTAATATATTTATATCGAGAAACTTTCTATTCCGCTAATAAATATATTATTTTAATAATAATGAAAAAAATTTATGGTTCGAAAAAATTATTTAATATAATAATATAAAATTAATCGTTTAAGATTTATTTTAAATTAAAGATTATATAAATATATAATCGAATATTTTCAAATTAAGTTTTTTCGTATTTATAAATATTAAAATAAACGTAAAATATTAAATAATTAAAAGGAAATTTAAAGTTTGTTTTTATCGGCAGTTAGTACTTTAAAAAAATTATGGCTAGTAGGCTTAGATTAAAGAATGTTACCTGGGATACTTTTTGTTATAAAGAACCCTTTAAGTATAGATTATATATATAAGGGCGGCTTGCTTTAAACGTTTTTAGTTTATAAAATCATTAATCTAAAGTTTTACGCCAGTATTCTGTATTTAATTATTATAATTGCTAATATAATAGCATTTTCTAGTTAATTAGTAACTTAATACGTTATACGAAATAATTATTTGCAGATTAAGTTAATAAAGAAAATACGAAATTTAAAAAAAATTAGGCAGATAACGATAGCGAGTAAGTAATAAAACCCTAAGTAGCTTTTTACTAAGCAAAACGGCTTATCCGAAATTTTATTCCCTTTTCCCCAGCTAGGATTTTCCAACGATGGGGATATTCCCCAGGACGAATTTTACAGTAAGAAAAAGGAGGAATAAAAGCTTATATTAAATAAGGCGGCAGGAAAAAAACCTGCCTTCGAAACGTTTTTAATAAATACCTTATTGCTTTAATAGCCGGAAAAAAAACGATTTAAAACCTTTATTTAAAAATAACAAATTACAGTAAATTTAAATAAGCTTTATACGTCCCTAGATACTAATATAAATGGTATTAAACGTAACGTTAAGATACGAAAAAATAAGTATTAATAAATTAAAAAAAAAGTTAAAAAGTTAAAGTTCTAAAGCAAAAAAAATAACGATATTATAAAACGTATAAATATTATAATAATATAATTATTAAATACGTTCTAATTTAAAACGCGAAATTTCAAAAGTTTATATAATATAAGTATATAACCGAAAGTATTATAAAACGTACCGTTTAAAATTAAGGTTAATAATTCTAAGGAAATATTTATCGTATTAGAAAGTAATATAGAAAAAATTAACTTATTAAAAGAAAACAAAACGAAACCTAGGAAATAATTTATAAAAAAGCTCGACCTCCCGAAAAGAAAAAGCAAATTATTTAAAGGAAAAAGAATAATACGTAATAACTCCGATAATTTAAATAATTCCCTTAAAATCCTTAGTAATTTTTCGAACCTTAATAATTTAAATAACTTTAACGAATTAAACGTTTACTTAAAAAACAAAAAGAAAAATTCTAAAAAACCAAGTAATATAAATATAAAGTTACGTTAAAAGCGTTTTAATTTTTCGTTAAATAAAAAAAATCATTTAATAAACTAGGTTAATTAAAAGCTTTAAAATAACGCTTTAAATTTTATAATAAAAAATTAGTTATAAAAACGGAATAAAACTAAATTAATGAAATTAACTCCGTTTAACGAAAGCTATTACTAAAATTTATAAAAAAGCGCCTTTAATGTTAATTACAAATATTAAAAAAAATACGAAAATATTAAAAACGTTCCGGAAAACCTATACAGTAATAAATAAAATTAAGTAAAGGTCCTTTTAGAAAAAGCTTAATAAGGTTACTTATAATAAAAGAAACCCGGTACAGTTTACCATTAAATTTTAAAAGTTTTTCCGTATAATAAAAAACTATAACATATAATTTAAAATGGAAAAATAAATTACCATATTCCTTACTGCTATAAAGGACCGTACTAGCAGTTAATACAAAACTATTTAATTAATATTACTGCAAACGGATTACTTTTTTTAACAATTAATCGATAACTTTAAGAGCAAATTTTATAACCGATTTAATAAAAGAAATAACGGACGGTCCGTTAACGTACGAAAAAGTAAAAAAAAACAAAAATAACAATAATAACTCTCGAAATAACAAACCCGTATAAAATAAAAATAAAAAGCCACTTTATTTTAACTGTAGCAAATATAAGCACCTGGTAAAAAACTGCCCTAAGCTATAAAAAAACGATAAAAGTAAAAAAGGAAAATAAGGCCAAAATAATAATTAACGTAATAATAATAATAATAATAATAATTAAAATAATTAAAGTAATAACTTTCGTAATACCCGTAACGGTAATTAAAGCAAAAAATAATTTATTTTTAAAAATTTAAAAAACTTATAACGTATTATACCACCTTGCGAGTTAAACCATCTTATAAGCCGTTTTTATTAATATATTCACTATTTAATTTTTATTAGTAATTGTTTAATATTAATAATATGAAACGTTTTATAAAAAAATCTAGAATAAACTTGGTTATCTAGGTTAAAAAACAAGACCCGAAACTTAGTTTTAAAAAGTTATATTTTCTTTATAAAATCCCCGAATTTACTTTGAAAACCTAATATTATAATCGATATGCCCGAACCGATATTTTGTTTAATTTGCGAAAATTAACGTTAACCGAAAAAAAATTTATTACCAAATAAATTTTTAATTTAAATGCGTAAGCGTTTTTTGTCCGGTTTTAATATGTTAAAGATATAGCGAATTTACTATTAGCTTAATGCGTTGCGATATGCGTTAAAGTTAACTGGGCGTCGAGATTTATTAAACGGCAAAAAAAATTTTAAATACGTTTAAATCGGAATATTAATTATTAACAGGTATTATGCGAAAATCCAGAAATATTTCGTAAATAATTCGAGTTTATTCGGGTTATTATTGTAAAATACGACATTATAGAAAAAGATATTTACAACTTCGACGAGATTGGATTTTTAATAAGGTTTTTTATGGTAACGGGTATAGTAATTACCAGTGCTAAAAAACGTGGAAAATTTAAACAAGCGTAACAAAAAAATAAAGAATAAGTTATAGTTATTTAAGTTGTTAATTTTTAAAGTTGGGCTGTACCGTTATTTATTATTATAGCGGGAAAAAATTATTTAAAGTCTTAGTTCCGTAATAACTTATTATTAACAGCTGATTAAAAAATCGTATTAAATAATAATAATAGTTAGATAACGAACAAATTAAATCTAAAATAAGTTTAATATTTCGATTAATATATTCGAACGTATATGAAAGGATTTAAACGTCTCCTTATTTTTAACGGTTACGAAAGCCATTATTCGATAAAATTCGAAAAATATTACGCTAACTATAATATTATTACATTTTACATATTTACGCATTTTTCGTATAAGTTTTAACCTTTTAACATATTTTGTTTTTTTGCTTTAAAACGTATTTATTCGTTATATATCGAAAGTTTAATATAATATTATTATATTTATATTGCTAAAAAAAATTTCCTTGCTAGCTTTTATAACGCGTTTAAAATTATTATAATGTCCGATAATATTAAATCCGGATTTACGAAAACTGGCCTTATTTTATTTAATTTTAATTACGTTTTTTCCGAATTCGAAATTTTTTTAGTTATGCTTATGCTAACTATTTCCCCGTTAACCTTTACCGGTTTTATTCGTTTTCCGTTTGTAAAGATTGTTAAAAATATTAAGGAAATAATAAAATAAAGATATTATTTGTAAAAAAGGATTAGAAATTACCAGGGTAGCTTATTAATAAGAATCATTAAATCGGTAAATCTTTTGATAAAAAGTAACTTATTATTTTTATACAAAGTTGCTCTTTTTCGAAAAAAAGTTATTTAATTACGCAAAATGAACCATATCTTAAGCAAATGTTAAAGGATTAAAAATAAACGTTTTTAAAAAAAAGGGATATTTATTATATAAAAGGGATAAGTTTTTCTGGCCGAAAAGGAAGGGAATGGTGGAAAAGTGCAGTTTATAACGGCTGAAAATAATTATCGTAAAAGGGTTGTAACGAAAGAACGGAAGTGTAATATTTATGGTAAGCCCGGACATAATGCGCGTATTTATAATAAAGCTGTAAAAACGTTTAGCGAAAAAGAATCCGATTAATTTATGTTATTTTAATATATTATGGTTGATTAATTTGAATTTTTTGTTACGAAATGCCGAAAAGCGGCTTACGAGGTAATTTGGCTTGCGAGGTAGTGTAGTACGTTACCGTTTAAACGGAAAAACTTTTAACGTTTACGTTAACGAATAGCAGCTTTAGAACCTTATATAATAATACGACAAAATAGTTTAGGAAATAACGTAAGAAATTATAAGGGTTAAAAGCCTTAAGGTATAAATAACTTAAAGCCTTAAATTATAAGGAACCGATTACCCTGAATTACGATTATAGGTAACCGAAAGCTTTAAAGTTATAATAACTAACTGCTTTGAAATAATTAAAGCGATAGTTATAAGTAACGCTATATTTCTATATATGTATTTTTCCATGGAAAATAATAAGAACAAGTTACTTTGGGATTTAAAAGTAAACGTTAATATTATTAATAATATCGGCGATTTCGAAAAAAACTTAGTACTGGATATTAAGTCTAAGGGAATTTACATTATAACAGGTAAAGGACCTATAACTACTACCTTTATCGGTACTATAAAGTAACCTTTAAAAGGCCTTAATAAAGAAAATAACGAGATTAAAATAAAATATACGCTATATATTAACGATTTTCCCTTAAAGGTATATTTTAAAAAGATATTTTATAAAAAAGAAGGTTACTTTAAATTAAAATACCTTAGTTAGCCTTAATAGGTTTAAATTAACAACTATTAACGTTTCCCGAAAAGGATTTTTTTTATAACTTTATAAAAAGCCGGAATTTATTATTAAAAGCTTAAAGTTCCTAAACGATAAGGATTATTAATAAGAATACGCGTTAAAAAAGATATTCGGTAAAAAAAATAACGGTAACCTGGTTAATAATTTAAAGATAACCTTTATAAAGGTACTTAAAAACGGAAAAAAATTTATAATAAACGAAGTTATAACAAAATCATTTTTTAATACCGCCGCCTTTATTATCTTAGTATTAAACGATTAATTTAAACCATTAAAAAGTCTACGGAAATAAATATAAACCTTAACGATATAAAATCGTTCCTTTATATAGCCTGTAACGAAAGAAAAATACGGAAAATACCGTTTATTAACTTATGAAAAAAGTAATATACGTAAAAAAAATTATTTAGTATAATATAAAAACCGTTAAACCTGTTAATATCGAAAATAACGGTTATTTCGAGCTTATTATAAATGATTTATTACGTTATAAAAAATATTATTCGTTTAAAATTAAGGACGAGGTATAGCAAAATTTATATGCGTATATTATCCGGATATTTAAACGTTTAAAAACGTTATTACTAAATATAAAAAGCAAGAAAAAAAAGACGTAAATTTTATACCTTAATAACGGTAAGGAATTCGGTATAACGATTGTCGAAAACTTTTACGTAATAAAGGGCATTAAATTAATAATTTCTAGCGTTTATAACCAGTATTAGAATAAAATCGTAAAATAAAGGATATAATTTTTTAAGACAAAATATACGCGATTATAGCTTAAATAAAGATACCGATATATTTTTAGGACTTTATAATGGAAATAATAACGTATACCGTTAACAAAACTGGATAATTAATAATAAAAAACGTAATACCGATCGAATATTTTAAGGACGTATTCGAACTTAATAAGTCCTATAAGCCTAATAATAGATATTTTCGGATCCTTAGCAGCCGGTATATAATCTTAATTAATAAGAATTACAAAACTAAATTAGAAAAATTAGTAACTCGTAAAGTAAAAGGAATGTTATTAAGTTACTAAGAGATATATAATTATAAGGTATAATTGTTAAAAGGTAGCAGATTGCTAATAATACTATATATTACTATTTATAAAGACCTGGAAAAACTAGAATAACCCCCTAGCTCGAAAAATATTATTCGGTTACTTCCGTAGCCCGTATAGAAGCGACTAAAACACCGTTAAAAACAAGGTATTAAAGTAAAGAATAAAAACGATAACGTTATTTTAAAAAAACGATACGGACCAGGAAATTAAATAAGTTAAACGAAAAAAAAAACGCCCGAAAAAAACGGTCTTTAAATTATATACCTTAAAAGCCTTAAACGAAATATTAAAGCTAATACGTAAACTAAAACTAACTTTAATTTAAAAAAGTAATAATACTAATTCTTTCTATTTTATTAGCAGATGTAATGATTTATTGTTAAAGCGTTAAAAGGATTAAAAGGGCTTTGATTTGTAGCCCTAGGATTGTAAGGACAAAAGAGCTAAAGGCTATATCTAGCCGCTCTCCCCCCTATTAGAAACCTAGAACTAGAACCCAGAACCACAGCCTCAAGAATGCAACACAATTTGCCCACACATTTTTATTTATTATTAAGTACTAAAAATTAAAACGAAAACGGTTATAAGCTATACGCTGTAATAAACGACGGTCTATTATTAAAAAAAACTATAAAAAACTTAAAACGCGAAATATAACTTAAAGTTATCTTTATTAAAATTAAAAAAAACTTTTAGTGCGGAACCTTCTATTTTATACTAAACGATAAAATATACGGGCACCTGGTAAATAAGAAATAAATATTAAGAAAAAAATATACGTTTATAGGAACGCTAAAGAAATATAAAGCCCGTATTTACGTTAAAGGATTTATTTAACGGAAGGGAATTAATTATAATAAGACGTTAACTAATACTGTAAAGGCTGTATACTGGAAAATCCTAATAGCGTTAGCTGCTGCCCTGGGCTGGTATATATTCCAGATCGATTTTATTGCTACTTATTTAAACGGCAACCTGAAAAAGGATATTTATATAAAGCTTTTTTCTATACTAAAGGAATATTTCGACGTATACCCGGAGGATAAAGTAAAGTACCAGTTCTCCCTTAAAAAAATCATCAAACTAATAAATCTCTTATACGGCCTAAAATAAGCCGGAGCTGCTTAACAGGAAAAAATAAAAAAGATATTCGCGAAATAAAGCTTTCGCTTATTAACTTTAAACGACGTAATATATCATAATCTTAAAATAAAAAACGTTATCTTCTTATACGTAAATAACTTCTTACTTTTTGGCTTTAACAAATAACATCTTAAGGATATTACTAAAAGGATAATTAAGAATATATTTATTAAGGACTTAAGGGACGCTAACTAGTACCTAAGCGTACAAATCGTCCGTTCTTTACTAACGAGAAATATTAAGCTGGATTAATAATAATATATTAAAAAGTTACTAAAATTAATAAAACTGGACGTTATACGGAAATAACTTACGCTATTTATTAAAAATTATTTAAAATACGCCATAAAAAATAAGGGCGTAACTAATAAAAAAACCTACGAATATATAAGCTTTATAAGGAAATTCAACTCTTCTAATTATATTAACAAACCGGATATAACATTTATAACGTTAATTTAAATTAGGTTTATAAATAACCCGTTACCTAAATACTAAAAATACATTAAGTAATTACCGCGATATTTAAATGGTACGGTAAACCTGTTTTTTTGATATCGGAAGTTAAAAACTTACCCGTACCGGAAATATAACAACCTAAACCTATTTAAAATAGTAAATATAAACGTTACAAATAATAAATCAGTTAAATTTATAATAAGTTACGTATTTTTTATAACTAAAACGCTCGTATTATAAATTTTAAAGTTACAAAACGTTATTACTAAGTATATTACTAAAGTAAAATACGTAAAAATAAAAATAGCTATAGTACAGGCGGTTAAAATTAAAAACTTTTTAATAAAGTTAAGGCTTATACCTAAAGGCCTTATTCCTATCCTAGAAAACAATATAAATACGTTAAAATAAGTAATAAAAATATAAATAACACGGAAAAAGCGTTATATTCGATTAGAATACTATTATATACATTAAGAAATATAAAAAGGTAATATTACTTTCTAATACGTAAAAAATAAGGATAACCTAGTAAACGGACTAATAAAACCCTTTAATAAAATTAATTTTAAGCAATTTATAACGAACTTAAAACTTAAAAAGATATAAAACGAATTAGAAAATATTTAAAACCGACGGATTTAATAACCGAAATCACTTAAAATAAAAGGGCATATTAGCAGTTAATGCTTTAAAATAATTACGGCTGGTAAGCTTAGGTTAAAAAATGTTACCTGGGACACCTTTTATTATAAAAGAACTTTTTAAATATGGATTATATATATAAAGGCGGCTTGCCCTAAACGTTTTCAGTTTATAAAATTATTAACATAAAATTTTGCGCTAGTATCCTATATTTAATCACTATAACTGTAAACAGTTTTAATAATAATAAAAAATATTAAATTTTCTAAAAATTAAATTATATACCATATCGATTTATTTGTTTTACAAAATATAATTTTACTTATTAAATATAACGTTTAATATAAAATAAATAAATTAATTAAGTTTATATAAGTAAAAAACCCGGTAAATTTATTAAATAAAATAAATAATTAATTTTAAGAAATTAAATTTTTAAAAATTATAAAAATTTACCTTAAATTTTCGAATATATTAATTATATTAGAATATGTACTATTAGGTATCTAGCGTAGCTGATCCATGCACTATATACATGCATACTAACTTCTTACAAACGCGACCGGAAAGTATTTCTAAAAACCGTACCTTTTAAAAAGCCGGATAAAAAACCCGATTAATGGAAGTCTTCTAATACGGTAACAAACAAATAATTACGTACACGATTAATTTGATTAGTTCCTAAAGCCCCCAACCAATTAATCCGATTGTCGCCGACATAATAACGGAACTAAAGCTCCAATAATCTAACTCCTCTAAGCTGGCGCTATTTAAAAAAACGGTAGCCCAAACTGGATTTAAACCAGCTATCTCTTACGATTAATCAAAGCAAAATACCTAAGCCTGCATCAATTAAAAGAAACACCTAAGTTCTTAACCACTAAGCTATGGGGCCGAATATATTAATTATATTTAATTAATTAAAAAATATGTTTTAAAATTTATTATAAACGGTATTAAACTTTATTTATTATTATTTTAATATTAACTTAAAAGAAATAAAGGATTATAATATACCGAAAACGAGATTTTTAGTTATTTTTTAAGTTTATAATATTAATTACGTTTTAATTAAAATTAAAAATATATAACGAAATAAATCTTCTTAGAAAAGACGTAACCGTAGAACTAAATTAAATAAATAAATAGATTATGTTATCGGTTGCTAAGTTTTACTAAACCCTAACCTTTTTACAGCCCCTATCGACGACCATTCCTGACCGAATTCTGAACGGTTTTCGCAATCCGGAGCAGCCGGACAAATTATCGCGTATAGTTTTCCTTATATCGAATTAAAAGTTAAATTTCGAAGTTTTTAAATTTTTTATTATTTATATCTAGTTTTTTTAGTAATTCCTTTATACGGTTTATATTTTTTATTATAAGGTCGTTTAATTTTTAATTATTTTTATTTATATAAATTAAATCGTATTCGAAAATTAAAAATAAAATTAAATTTTTTTGGGAAAGGTTAATTAAATTAACGGAAGTATCGATATTTTTAGCTCGTTTTAAAGTTTTATAAAATTTAAGGACCTTTAAAAAAACGTTTTCTATAAAGATTTTATAATTACGGAATACCGGTATTTTATAATAGGAATTACCCGGTATATTTTAGTTATTTTAATTAATAGAGATTTAAAAAGGTATTATAAAATCGATTAATATTAAAAGTAGTTGGTTTAAAGTTTTTAACCCTTTTTCCTAGTTAATATTTAATATTTTTAGTTATAGAATTAATAAAGGGTTATATAGTAGCTATCTTATACGGATTTAAGGTTTATTATAAAAAGCTTAATATTTCTTAAGTTATTATTTATTTTCCAGAAAATTTCCCCTGCCGAACCGTAAAGTTAAAAGGCATAAGGTTTTTTATAACCGAAACGTATAATTTATTATTACTGTAAAAATGATTAATATTTATCGTATTAATTATTAACGTAATTATTTCGTATTTTTAGCTTAGCTTAAATAATACGGCTTAAACTTAATAACCTAATATATAAAGAAATAAAATTTTGAATTTTATATTAATTTTTTCTTATTATTAAATAAGTAACGTTAATATAAAGTTATATTTAAAAAATACGTTTTTATAATTTTTAAAAGTTTATATAAAGCTGTTTAAATTAAAATTAAAAAATTATAACTTTTTATTAGGCTTTATTTTAAAGGTTTTGTTAATTTTATAGATAAGATTTTTAGAAAGGTTTAGTTAATATATTGGACCCCTAATAGATATTTCTTGATTAAAAGCTTTAGCTGTAGCTACGGCTGCTGCGCCGCAGGCGCAGCTACAACTTTCAAAATGGGGTCCTAATTACGATAAGGCAAACTATAGGGGATAGAGGGGTGGTGCGTTCATGGGGTGGCCGGCTTAGGAGACATCAGTTATATTATTTTAAAGATTTGCTATTTGAGTAATATCTTATATAGTAGTTGGTAGCCCGCTATATAAGACAATTTTAAGTGTTTTACTAACGACGGCTAGAATATATACGTTTTTATTAATTCATAGTATTGTAACGGAATAATTAATACTTTAATAATTTATTCGTTATAATTATTTTTCAAATTGGCTTCGAACACCTGCATCAGAGTTATATAAAACCAGGCAACCTTGAGCTAAGAGGCAGGATCTCAGGAGCACAGCTCTTACTTGAGACATTATAGAAGCCCAATTGCTTATTCAGAAGGTCTAATAAATCGAATTTTAGATGCTTACGGCCTCAGTCGACCAACTGCAGCAACATATAATGGACTATTAGGTAGTTGATGACTGCAAAGTCACGTGCATGTTCCCTTTGTCACAAGCTTCGATATTTGCAAATTGCAACGTCAACCTCCCCACTGGCGATTAGCAATTGAAAGAAAGATTGCACCTAAAGGGGTTCAGCCCAAGCCCCGGCCGCCCTCAATCGAGAGCTGCCACAGCCAATCAGAGCGTATGCATTTGAGAGGAAAAGAAGACTCCGCTAGAGAGAATGCATGCAGAAACAAGGATTAAGCACCAAGCGAAAACGATCCCGGAACCTCATCAGAAGCTCCAGCGAGCCAATTTCCTCTCCGACCACCCACCACCTCACCATACAGACGAGAACCCGTCCGACCACAACCCCCGTCCACGATGACACGATACATGAGTCTCGCGCCCTACGTCGCCAAGCGGCCCTGGCTGATGAGCTTCATGAAGCCACTGTCTGAATGGTACATCAACGCCGCCGGCTACCGCAAGCTCGGATTACGGTAATCTCTCCCCCCACTAAACGTCACTCCGCACAGCTCGGTTTCGCGATGCGATTGATGAGATTCCTCTCTCTCTCTCTCTCTCTCTCTCTTGGATAAGCTTTGCCGACGCGGGGCTGATAAATCAACTCAACAGAGCCGACGACCTGATCATCGAGGAGAACGAGGACGTCATCAAGGCGCTGAAGCGTCTCCCGCCGCAGGAGTCGTACGACCGGGTGTTCCGCATCCGCCGCGCCTTCCAGGCCAGCGCCACCCACCAGCTGCTGCCCAAGGAGGAGTGGACCAAGCCCGAGGAGGTGCGTCAGACCAATTCATTCCTACCTATACACACAACACAAAACAGAGACCCATTCAAAGCTCCAGCTCGGGCGCAAAGGGGAGCATGCGGAGCAGCTAGCTTCAAGACGGGGAGTTGTTCGTTAAGATGCTGCCCTGCCTAGAAAAGGACATCGACTAAGGAAATGCATGCGTACTAACATGACGGGGAACGACAGGACGTCCCGTACCTCTCGCCAATCCTCGAAGCGATCAAGGCCGAGGACGACGAGAAGAAGGCCCTGGACTCGCTGACCGTTGTGCGGAACCACTAAGCCCCCCCTTGCGTCCGGGGGGCTTTCAAACTACTCGAACGCGCAATGCCTGTACCAGCCCGCCCTTCGAGGGATCACGTACGCGAGGGGAGGAAAAGGAGAGACCGAGAGAAGGGGAAGAGATGTTGCGTGTGCGCGGACGAGACTTTGTACGGATAAGCTAGCTGCATTATTAGAAAGCAAGGCAATAGACGGGGGTTGACACACATCCCTACGCGACCGGCTCTCCTGTCTGTGTATGCAATGTGCAATTCTTTGCTGTCCGTCTGTCTAATGGGCGTACCCGCGCTCTCACTTCTAATAACGTGTCTGTCTCTAGCGACCGCGTCAAGCGCTCGTGTGCAGGTCTAGGTACCTACATAACCTCTAAGCGGCTATACGACGCCCATCTAGGTATCCAGCACGCTAGACTTCGCAGACGAAGAACACATACGGCCAATACTCACCCAGCCTTCCTCCCCGCCACAAGACATGAAACCCCACCCACATCCGCACGCAGGCAACCAGCTCCCTTACCCGCAGAGCGACAGTCGCACGGCCATCTCCCGGAGAGAAACCACGCGGGCTATTACCCCGGCTTCAATGCCGACCTCCTTGATCGACGGAACAAACCCCTTCAGAAGATGAGAGAAATATATATATATACCCAGCGCATGCGGCGTGCGTGGGCGTAATAGACCGATGCCCAACTAGAGACCGACTTCCTGTCCTGAGCGCCCACAGGAGGTCGAGGGGCTGGCTCCCTAACACGTCCGCTTGTTCCGCGGCTTAAGAATCTATCCCTAAAGAACCCCTTTTTCCACATGATACATGTATATATATCTTACTCCCCCGCACACCGACGACCGCGCGTCCCGCAGCTACAAAGCAGAACCGCTCGACGCCCGAGCCGAAAATTAGTAGCGGAAGCACAGGCGCGCCAGATGTTGGTGATTTAGGCCGCTTGTATGATATCGACCGGCAGGACAGTGATCCAGCAGAGGCTACCTGGCCCCCGCGGAACACCACATAGATCGGCGATATAGGTAGGTTGAACGAGGATGGCGACATGGGATGAGTTGAGCGGAAAACTGTATGCAATTAACCCCTTTGGAGATTCTCGACGTTTTCACCGCGGCCCCGGCGAAGCCAAATACATCTTTTATCCCACGTCCAACCACCATCATTGATGTCTATGACCTATAGCCTATATGTAGTTTCTCACGCGATACCGCCAAACAAAGTGCGTGGCGAGCAAGCGGGATATCTGGCAGGCTACCGAAGAAAAAAAGACCAAAAACAAAACCGAGATTCCATCCATCGACAGTCCAAACCGAATTCCCCCTCCCTGCCACCACCGCCCTCGGTCCCGCGACACACATACACACATACAAACAAGTGCCACCGCGCCTCCCCGCCAATCCACATGCTGTCATATAAATAGCCAACTTCTATTGCGACGGATTATTCCCCAGATGGCTCAGTGCCATATCCATACAATGCATATTTCTCCCAAGCGCAAGCATAAGAAGGGTGGTTCAACCGCCCGAATTCAAATAGGGCACCGACGTCTAGGCGACCGGGATGGGATCGGACTGAATGGTATCGGCGCGGCAGAATGGCGTGTGCTTCGCAGACGTCGAGCTTATAGAGAACGGTCGCGGCTCGGCTAAGCCGAAATTCCTCCTGGTCTCGATACCAAACGCTGATCCCAAGCCCAACTCGGTGGCTAGTACGGACGAGGCCACGGGAAAGAGAAGTATCCATCCATTTCCAAAACTCCTCATTGCCCGCTGATCGTGACGGCTGTTGCGATTGGTGTAGTAGTTGCGCCCATATCGTGAATTTCTCGTATATTAATTACGTTACCCGCCCATGTTTGAACACTCGCCGCTCGCGAAGATCGGCTCAAAATTCGGTACACTGAAGAAATGAGAATAGGTTAGACAAGGAGGCAGGCTCGTCGAGAACCTAGGCGCTCGAGTAGAACGCATAGGGAACGAAAAAAAAAGTTCGCCTATGCGTTTCCGGGCTTCTCCTCGGTGTCGATATGCCATACGACGTAGTTGGGAAGGCCGACGACTTCGTATCCTGCTCTCTTGGCCATCTTGGCAAAGCCTTCGGTTTCGGCTTGGTTCTCGAATGCATAGCATGGGAAGTTAATACCTGCGCATCAAGAATTAACACCAAGCCGACGGTAGTCGTCCAGTAACATAGGGGGCCGTACCGGATCGATGGACATCGGCCTTGACAAGAATGTTGACGCCGCCGATACCATCGAGGTTAATCTCCACATGCGGGTCGTCCCGCCAATCGCCTATTTTTGCCATGTACTCGCGCCCGGTGTCGTACTGCTTGTAACCTGTGATATGCAAGACCCCTCGTTAGAATGACATTAGGTCATGTGGAACTTTCAGATCCGTACCTTCGGCTAAAACCACGTCCTTGGGGAGACTAGCAGCAAGCTTCAAACCCTTCTCCGACTCAATCCAAGAGTTGTAATCAACTGTGGGAACACGCATTAGCAAGTTCGCCGACGAACCTCTCCGTTAGGCAGTTCGACTTACATCTGCCCTCAATGTCGACATTGTTCTCATATCTGTGGAACCAGATATCTGCGATATATTAGCGTGGATCACATATCCGTTTGTTCTCAATGGGCTAGCATACTGGGCACGAGAATATCCCGGTCATGCGAGATGAAGTCCTCTAGGATAGCTGCGGGGCTTTCTACAATGTCGACATCCCGCCAGTATACCCAAGAATGCTCTGGCTTGAGGGCCGTGGCAAGCAGATAGTTCCTGGCGCGGCCCATAGCCTTGCGACGAGGACCCTGCGCCTCGAAACTGTGGCGGTCTTCTACGTTCTGGCTGAGCACGGTTCCGAAATCCTTCTCAACGACGAGGACGCTGTTGAATGGGATCTGGTCCGGACGCTTCTGAATGCGATCGAGCTCCATGGACAGAACTGCAAGAGTGTCATCCTTAGAGTCGCCAACAAGGAAGGCCAGGTCGATAAGGCGATGGGGGTAGGTCAACTCGGCGATGAGCTCGAAGTACTTGGACAGATACGGGGCAGCATCTTTAAGGGGGGTGAGCAGAAGAACTCGTTCTTCGTTGTCCAGGGCGTGGACAGTAGACTTGATTGGGTTGAGATTGACATGTTTTATGGTCGAAGAGTTGACTTCTATCGGCGCGTGGTGGTTAAAGATGACGGGAGTTTGGAGGTGGGCATTCCAGGCCTGTTGCTCATTCAAGCTCATGTCCATGGGTGGTTTCGACGGACCCCAGCAATAGAACCTGTAGCAAAAATCCAGGTCAGCACAGGACATCTTGACGCGCATCGCGAGGAGGACGGTAAAGAGGATGCCCGGGGAAGAATTTTCGTACTTTTGCAGATCACCTGCTGACGTCCTGATGCCACGCCATAATAAAAAGACAATGCCGGCGACAGCGATTAAGAGTAGAAAGCGCGTCCTCGTCAACAACATCAATATGGCTCTTGTAGGAGGTATTTGGGACCTCGCTGATTTCCAAGTCATGCCACCCTTCGGAAGAAGCATGATGGAGCTCTTCGGGTGGCCTTAGACACCACCCTGACGTTTCGCAAAGAATTAAGAGGGTAAAAGAGAGGGACAAGCAAGGCTAAGCTCTACGTGTATCGCGAAGGGCGAAGAGCGACCGATTTTGCGGGATTCGGCTCGGTCCAGGTAGATTGGTGTGATGCGGTTGAGAAGCGTTAAAAGGGGTTGGCTGAAATTTTCGGCGTTATACGATTCGACGGAGGTGAAGGCTGCCAAGGGTAGGTCCCGGGGTGCCACGAGTAAACGGCTGTTTGGTACTCCGAGGATCAGGCAGGAGAGCGGGCTATCTATCTACATACGTAGGCACGTCGCTAGAACAGCGTGGAGGGGCGCCCAATGCAGAAATAAGGTTCGTCAAGTCTGTCTCTTAACTGGGGTGAATGAATGACCCTACAAGGCTGAAGAGAAAAGTAACACAAGAAGGGTCTCCCGGAATCAGTGCGGGATATTGATAGGGACGGCAGTTAGCCTAGTTTGGGCCGATTCCGATTGATCGTGTGTGGAAAAGTCGAGATGGAAATGAAACAATCGTACAGTAGGGGGAAAGCAGCAGCATTTCGCATTGCTGTAGCTGGGCACGCCGGGGGAGGGGGGGGGAGCAGCGAAATGGTTGAGTTGGAACAGCCCTCCGCGAATCATTAGTGCGCCCGGGTGCTGGTGAGATTGAGTTAGCGGTTCTTGGGGGATCCGCACGGTTTGGGAGGGCCCTAGCACCAGACGACATCGCCTACACGCACTACACATGCATCCATCGATGTGTCTACTGTAGCCCTTACCTAGTTAATGTCCTGCATACTATAATATTTTACTTCGTAGTTTCATTTAAGGGGATGACTGGGGCACATCTGGTTTGCCGTTGTCGAGGTTGCGCATGTCAGGTGAATCAGTTGTTGAAGAAGGGGATTCACTTACTGAATACGTAGCTGATAAAGCCCCCGCTGTTCCTATTAGAGTTTCGCCGCAGGTACGGCTTTTGCAAAGTCCAGACGACTCTTTCCGCCTGGGCCCTGGACGTACCCGCCTTTACCACTCCAACAATCGATCCCGGATCCCCTAGACTAGATGAATGATAATACTCGCACATAGCTGTCGTAATCCTCTAAGGTGTGCCAAGCCCAGCTATTCTATTTTGATTCTTTCGAAGATGTTTCTGCATATACGGTACAGTAGGCCTGATGGTAGTGGTCCCTTCATACACGAACCAGTCTCTCGTCTGCCCATACGTTAGTCGAGGATCGTAGAATGTCAAATGTGAAGGTGATAGATGATGGGAGCCTAAATATCTACTCTCAGATTCCAATGTTTCGTCTAATCCCTGCACGAATGGATGATACGGACTGGCAGAGTTTAGATAAAAGACTCTTAATAATATTCATCTACTTTCTGGCATGAAGGACGGACGTGAAGGTCCTGCTTTAGATTGGCTTCTTAACCTTAACTAACTTGGCTTGGAACCACGTCGTTCTCCCTGGCGCATTTCGCTTTTCATCATGATGGAGAAAAGACGTTGTACTTCGACTTTCTCGATCTGGAATACTGCGTCGGCTGGACCGACACACAATGTGTACTACTAACAAGATCCAACCCGTTAGGTAGCCTGCATCCTGTGTTTCCTTCAGCAATACACTACCTGTACGGATGAAGCCAGCGATACCGGGTTTGGATCTCGTGTAGCGCGCGGTAGAGTTCTAAATCGTTCGTACCCCGAGCATGACGTCTCATGGCATTTTCTCTGGAGGCTGGACCGCGCAACTCGACTTTACGTCACCGAGGTCCGAGCTGAATTAGGCGAAAGCACGAAACACAACCAAGCCGCCATGCCATGGTGGAAACTCTTAACATCGGGAGCTAGGGTGAGGCAGCAGGCAGCCACTGACAAAGCTGACAAAGCAAGGGCGTAGGCTGAGTTCCACCAGTAGAATATAGTCACAGTCATCTTACAAAGCACAATTTGGAGTGTGGCATCTGTCCCCCATTTTCGAAATACTCCTTTCTCGCGGTTGTCGAAAAGCGAGGTACGACAAGCAGTCTTTAAGTCTGCCTTGAAGTTAATGTAAGCTGGCGATGATCGCCACTTCCATCAGGAATCGAAGACTGTTCTTGCTATCACAGACACTATCATCTACAAGGGTGTTAGAGCATCGATTATCATCTCTGTTCAACACACGGTTATTCAATACGAACAACCCAAAATCGTCGTCAACGTCGTGTTTGCACAATATTCGAGCTATCAGAACTGGCCGGCTACTCGAGGCCTATTTGCCGGTAGCAAAATTCAAGAGACCTCAAGGACTTGTATTCTGGAACCCTTTAAAGAACCTCACAATCCGACGACTTACATACTTGCCTCAACTAGGTATCAAAGAGCGCAGGCGTTCCGAGAATCAGCAGGCAGTAGGGATGTCGACCCGCAGGTCAGTGCGGCTAAGCGCCGCAGCGAATGAGAATGTCAAGCCGGCAGAGGTACCCGCAATGCCTCCTCCGCCTACGCCTCTGCCTAAAAGGCCCGCGAGGAAAAGGAAGACGACTTCAGGCGAAAGCTCGCCCGGAGAAACGAGCGGAAGCATCGAGGCGGCACTAGCACCTACGACACCCAACAAGCGGCGTGCCAGGGCACCTGGCCCTGCCACCGCGCCACCGGCAACGCCGACCCCGAGCAAAGCAAAGCTGATAGCCGAGCCGGCGGTCACCACCAACGGCGCGGCGACGACGCCGAAGCAGCACCCCGCCGTGAGCCGGCTCGCAGACCCGAACCGGACCAACGCGCCGCTGCTCTCACCAGAGACGTCGAGGGTCGTGACCGCGGGATCGTCATCGTTGTCGTCGTCGCCCAGCAAAGCGTCGCGGCCGCGCGCAGCCGCAACAACGATGACGACAACAGCCAACATACTCGAGGAGGCGTGCGCGCACCTGATCCGCGTGGACCCGCGCATGAAGCCGCTGATCGACGCGAACCCGTGCTACATGTTCTCGTCCGAGGGCCTCGCCGAGAAGATCGACCCCTTCGAGAGCCTCTGCAGCGGCATCATCTCGCAGCAGGTGTCCGGGGCGGCGGCCAAGGCGATCAAGCGGCGGTTCATCGAGCTCTTTTCTCCTCCTCACGATGACGATGATCATCATCAACACGAAGGGGACGAGAACAACGGCGGGAACGCGATCGACGATGGCGCCGGCGGCGCCGAGAAGAAGGAGAAGACGAGGTTCCCGCACCCGTCGCAGGTCGCTACGTGCCCTATCGACCGCCTGCGCTCGGCGGGGCTCTCGCAGCGCAAGGCCGAGTACGTGCGCGGGCTCGCGGAGAAGTTCGGCAGCGGCGAGCTGTCGGCGCGGCTGCTGGCGGACGCGCCGTACGAGGAGGTGCTGGCGCGGCTGACGGCCGTGCGCGGGCTCGGCCAGTGGTCCGTCGAGATGTTCGCGTGCTTCGCGCTCAAGCGCATGGACGTGTTCTCGCTGGGCGACCTCGGCGTGCAGCGGGGGATGGCCGCCTTCCTGGGCCGCGACGTCGCGAAGCTCAAGGGCAAGGGCGGCAAGTGGAAGTACATGTCCGAGGCGGAGATGCGCGAGGTGTCGGAGCGCTTCGCCCCCTACCGGAGTTTGTTCATGTGGTATATGTGGAGGGTCATGGAGACGGACGTCAGCACGATGGAGTGAAGCAGGCCAGAATCCTTCGGCTCTCTCTGTAAGCTTGGGAGAGTCGTAAGGCTTTATTGGGCCGGAAGCGTAGTTGTATTCATCAAAGGGCGCGGAATCGCTTTGAGACAGGTTGTGGGCAGGGCATATTCATCCATAGAGAACTCGCAAAGTAGTCTTCCCGTGGGAGATAGAACAGGACGCCATACTTAAAGTCACCTAAGCGGGCCATGGCCGTTCAAGAAGATAGGCCACACGTAACGGAATGTATAATAGAAAATAGACTACACACTAGGCATGCGCCACAGAAGTTTTCTCATAGCTAGATGGCGGTAACTAGGGGGTTACAGCTCATAGTCTATATGATCCGTTCCCAAAGGGACCTTGCTCCGTCGCTGTTAACATCCGCGTGCTCAGGTCGCCCCAGGTATCTGGGGTGACTCCCACCATCGACCGCGTCAAGGTATCGGCATCATTTTCAAGTGATCTCGACCTATTCGTCATAGATACGACGTCCCAGATCGACCCATGACTCAAGGGCAGCTAGAGAAACTCGTTTGGAAAAGCACACAGTACATCCCTCACATGTATTAGAGACTCCGATGACTATTCAGCCCCTAACTTTACCAAAAGCCGGTATAGTCCTCTCCTGCTCTGGAGGTCCACATATCCATGGCATTCGACTTCTCTGTTAGCGAGGACCAATGCCATTCACTTGGCAACACTGTCTAACGCACACGGCGTTTACTCAGTATCGGGACCATGACGTTTCTTGAGACAATGCCAGAAGCATATCCAACCTGCCCATATACGATGATACCTTCTCCTGTTTATAAAAGTGAAAGCTAATAAGCAATCATAACAACCCTTTTACTCGGGGTCAACCATCTCGTGGGTTGGATAACTACGGTACCACGCACCTTCTGGCATGGACACCGGCCCCTAAGCGTCTAATAGTAAGTTTTTCCAACCCTTCCTTTTCGTAGAAGAGTTTCCATGGGATGAGCGGCAGCAAACCTTGCACCTACGGGTCGAGCAAATGCATAGCGGTAGGACCTGACGATTATGTACAGCGAGTCCCCGTCAAGAAAACACTCATCAACGAGAAGAGCGTCTGAATAGAAGAGGTTCCATCGTATTGGGTGGTATTCATGTTCCCTAACCAAAGAATTTCGAGGTGAATGCCTCCGGACATGCGCTCACGATTTGCCAATCGAGGGAAGGAATGGCGGAACATAGAGTTTTCCTTTCGCTATTGCCGCTTCACGACACGTGGTCGTTCGAGGTCTTCGGCGCTTACCGGAGCCCCCGAGGTATCCTGATAGGAGACATTAGAGTGATGATGCGCGATCACGGCAGGTTAACTCAGCGCGGAATCCAGGAAGCGACCAGGAACCACCGCGAGTCCGAAGCCATCCGAAGATACCATCCTTCAGGGTGCCGGTTTTGAAATAGGCAACTGGGAATGACTCGCGGATCTCATTGGCATGTTATAGAACGACTCGGGCTGTAACTGGCGCACAGTTGTCATCCTCGTTGCCGGGCTAGGGTGTGGCGAACGCTGCCCGTATGAAAGCAGGGATGGTGAGATTATGGACCGACCGTAGCCCGCAATGGAGCTTAATAAGACCACAAGTAGATGAGCATTTAATCGTTCACAGGATGCAGCAACCTATGATTCAGATAGTGCCTGAGTATGGTTCAACTGGATCTGGAGTTCGCTAAACTATATCGCTCACTGAGAGTTCAGTACCAGGATGCTGGATCCCTCTTCGAACCAGACCGAAAGGATATCTAAAGCGGCCGGTAGGATACGAACGCATTTGCCGTTTCAAGACCATCAGGACGATCGTAGGAAGCATCGTCCTCCCCTGATAGCGGAATTGCAGAGTGCAATGTATATATGGCACTGTCTAGGTCGCAAGGAAGCGTCTTCTGCGTTGTGCCTTCGGTGTTAGAGAGAATATCCCCGATGCGTGCCTTGATATCGTGGATCTTTTGTTGGGGTTTCGACCGGTAGGTAAGAGCATGATGTGGAATCCCAGGTACGACATTTCACCGGTCATAAGTTTGCAGCTCGCGGGAGGAGGTAAAGCTCTTTGAAATATGCGTATACATATACCACGTGCCGGTATCGCAAGTGGTAGTGAGGCTCGTGACACGACATGAGGCACGTTGCCCTCAGGCAGGTTGCCGTTATGTTTTAGATGACGACCAGTGGGAGGCGACAGGTGAAATCGACACCCAAGCCGAGCCGGGAACTCACCTTGTCATGTACAGCCCACATGGAGAAGCATGCATAACCTAGGTATGCTTCGGCAGCCCTCCGCGGGAACATCTGGAACGATCTGAAACAATTCCGGGAGGCTCCTTAGCGGCCAGAGCAGGCGGCCTCGGTGTAGTCATGTCATGTTACGTGGCTGATGGTCTAGCTCTAAACACCAGACACTGGCGCGGGATTTGGGATGTAGTCGGGACTGCTCAAAGAATTAGTTTGTTTTGTCGCAGAGATCGGAATGATACGCACTGGTGAAGAAGTAACGTGCGTCGGAAATCAGCGGGCTTCCGGCTAATGCCGAACTAATATTTGTGTGTTATCGATACCTACAAATGTAAATGAGAGGCTGGTGTCTGCAGATCCTCTTCGTATTCCCTATTCCGCACCCCTAGTCTAGCTCGTATGTATGTTGTCCGGTTCGGTCATGCCGCTTATTTCCATTGAAAGGTATCTCAAGATAAATTGATTTCTCTCCTTCTCGAACAGGCGAAAGTTGATTCAGAAGAGTGAGTAGTTAAGTGACGAACTATGCTCTAGATTGAGGCTCTACTGGGGTAGAATAAAGTGATGATTCGCCAAGCCCGTCGGCGGCAGCCACAAAACGGCACTGCTAACTTGAATAAGCGCGACTCTTAAGCTAACCTCATATGTCCTAGACAGGCAGCTTCGCTCCCGTGGTTCGAAGTCCCTATAAATATTTTTACTATCGCGGCGAGCATGGACGTGAGCTTGGGCTCTCTCTAGGAGGTGCAATTGAGCAGAAAAGGGGGCAGCCGTTCGTACCAGAGAGGGAGAGAGCGGACAATTTCAGGGAAGAGGCCAGCACCCCCGGCCGGGGTTGCAGCGAGCAATTTTAATAATCACACAGGCGCTACTGCGGTGAATTCTAAACGGCGAGTCCTCTTTACCGAACGAACTACTACTTACTCCAACGGTAGCCATTATCTAGTAGAGTATGCAAAGGGGCAGGTAGAGGTGGCTGCCACAGTTAGTGAGGGCGTATGCCGGCACAGCGGGAAATGTAGGCGCTTATGAGGATTTGCATATCAACAGACGCCATTCCCGCCCTACCATGCCATGGCTTGCATAGCAGGTCATGTACAATATAATTGTCACACTATACTCTTACCCCCCTAAACCCAAAAAAAAAAATTTGATATCAATGGATAAGCGATTGTATATCTGCCGACCTCAATATACGCATTACTTAACAGGTGAATGAATAGGCAATCAATAGTATCAATAATTTCTTTTTGCAAATAAATCGCATCGGAATAAGTTGTTCTGAAGCAGTGTGGGGTGTCAATTATTTTGCCCACGCCCTGCATAGTCCGGCGCTGTAAGCAAATAAATTCGGTGATGCTTTTATTTTTGAAGATCAAGGATATAGTAGGAAGATGTCGTCATCATCAATTCATTGGTGCAATTCCCGGCGGAAACACTCACTACCTAGTATCCACTAGTAAGTATGGTCTAGAGTCTAGAAGTCTAGATTAATAAGGCGGCGGAGCCATATCATCACTTACTGTAGTATTATCAGTACCAAGCCATGTCTAGTTACCTATACGAAGGGAAAGGGATATCATGTGAGGGTCGCGGCATTCGTTGACCGTCATCTGATCATGTGCTGGACTTATAAATTGCTAGATTAGGGGTAAAAATGTGTATAGACTTGGGTAAGGAGACAAGTTTTTGGCTCTGTAGTTCCCAGAAGACGATCCAACTTATTAAGCTCTCTTTCGATAGTCTTTTACGAGAAGCTGGACCGGCTCAAGATCAAAGCTCAAGATCAAGGGCGGACGTGTCAATACACCTGGTGTTGCGGAACTCGACCCAGCGATTGGGGTGTGTACATTGTAAAATCAATGTTAAGGTTACCGCTAGGCCCGTACTGCATATGCTACCATAGAGGGTCAACGAAGACTACACTCAAGGTGAAGTACGCTAGAGCTTTGAGATCGACCTTAGGTGTGCCTACTCATCAAATTCGGTTCCTTGGGGGATATGTATTACCGGCCATGGACCTCTCCGGAAACGTACTCCATTTTGGCATTGCTGAATTGGATTTCTAGGAGTCAGCATGAAAATGCCGAATTGTGACCCGTCAATTACGGAAATTGCTTATATCTGCCTGTCCGTGAAACAATCCAGGGAAGGTGACTAGGTGAAGAGATAACATAACAGCAATCAACTCTATCACCTATCCGACGTTTAGTCAGAACGGTATTGATTGACAGGGGGGTGGATGAAGTGAGCGGTGGGGGATTCCTGTCTGTCCATCCGTGTTGCATTAGTTGATTAGAGCTCGATACATGAGGCGACCAAGCAATGGCATCCTGGCAGCTCCTAACAGCACGGCAAATCAATTGGCAATCTCGCCAATCAAACCATCCCAGCTACGACAAGACGGCACCTAACTAGTGTATACTGTATGTGGCCCGGTGCGTGTGTGTACAGTAGAGATCCGTAGACAACGCTTAAACCTCTTTTGCAGAATACCCAACCACCATCACGGTGGCAGTCATGGCTAGCAAGTTCTTTCGAATATTCTGGTGCATATCAGAGAAACATTTTCTGCGGGGAGTACGGAAAAGAGGGATGAAGCCACCGCCACCGGAGTCCAAGGGTATATGTTGGTACATCTGGTGCTATACCTACATGTACAGTAGGAACGTACGCGTAGGCACATGGATCAGGTTGGATGATGTAAATGGGCCGGATCCAGTGCATGTACGAAGTAAAGGGATATTTGGTGCCCGTATGGTCCAGTAGTGATGGACAATGCTTTACATAGATTCATACCTTGTCCATACAGACAGTACATACACCCGTCGGTATGGCGTCAAGTAGGGGCAAGTCGTCCACAGAGACTTACCCAACCCATACATGTACTTTCGGCGTAGTGTACCTACCTAGGTTAGGATGGCCTTGCCTTCAAAAAAGCTTACGAATAGAGTCATCAAACCGCAGAAGATGTAAATAAGGTGAGAGTTCCTTTCTTGCGGCGAAGTCCTGCGTTGGCTGGTTATGAGTCTGTTTGTTTTGGATGGAGGCAGGGGAAAGGAATCGAGATGGGTCTAGGAAGGTTTGCCCCTTTTGGTAGCAGCTTGCAGCTAACTAATCCGAGGTTAGCATCTACTTAGGTAGCTACCTAGGTAAACTTTCAGAGCTTGTGAGATGAATTGGCCGGTTCAATTGTCCTTTGGTCATTGCCAACCCCTACCCCGGCAAATCGACTCCCAGTTTCGGCCTTAGCGCACCCCCCAAATCCGCTTGACCCATTTTCCAAGTCGAACCCATTCCAAAACGTTTCGGGTTTTTCTTGATCGGCGGCCGCCTTCTTCTTCCCTCTCTCTCCCTCCCTCTTTTCCTCTCAAGCTTCTCTCCAACCCTTCCACCTTCCTCCTCTCCCATTCGGATTCATTCGTTTGTTAATATTCCAATCGTAAAAGGGGAAGAGCACTCGCTCAATTACTTCCTCGGTTTAATAACACAGCATCGCGTCAACATTTACCCTATTCGCAACACACAACAAGACAATCCGCATCGATAAAAGGGGGCCGACCCAATCTCCAACCAAAACCGCTTGATACAAACCCTTTCGGACGATCTTGATTTGAGATTCCTACGAGACGACAGATACCAACCATCACTGGAAGGTTGCTTAGTTGAGGGATAACGCTTTACTTGATATCGACATACTCCTGTATTTGGTACAAGGTGAGTTTTTTTAGGAATTGTTTTTTCTGAAGACGCGACTCTTGGGAGAGCTTTCCCATCACCTTCGAATCTATCCATATGAGTCCACAGGATATCAGGCCGCCAGTTGCCGATCATTTTCCCCTACACCCCCCCCTGCACCCTAGAGCATTCATGGTTATCGAACTTCTTGTGTCGCCGTGCCGCAAATCGGTCCAATTGGGTTCTCATTAGGCCGCGCGTCTTGCCACTATGTCACGTTAGTGGGATGCGCTACGGCAGTCGAGCATGCAGCGGCATGGACCCGAGGGTGCCGTTCGTGATTGCTTCCACGCCTAACGCCTAGTCGCACTCATGCATGAGTGAGTAGGAAGGAGACTTTATGGAACAGCAAGAGTAAACACAAGCAAGACTTTATCAATGGCTGGCCCAGTTCGGGGATACGGCAGCTTGCTTGGCTACGCGTAACCATGGCGAGATGGAGTTCCTAGTGGTCAATTGCTGGCAGAGCCCGTAGCAACGGCAACCACGAGACGCCGTCACAGATTGAAAGGTCGCTGTTCATCCCGTCTCGTTTAGCACATATCTGCCTTTCCATTCGCCATTTCTAGCTCTCGCCTTCCCGTCATTAACTCGCGTTGGACTGGACCATTTCCCCGGATCCATTCGCATTGCTGTGGATTCGGCCGATCGGGCTTGTGTCGCAAGATTTCGCTCTCCACTATTCATTCACTTGCTCCTCAAGACATCTTCTTGGACTTAAGTCAACATCACTTTTTGGAGCGTCAAGGTCACCATCAGTCAAACACAGTCTACTTATTCAACAGACTTGGCATTGGTCTTGTTTTTCCGATCACATTGGCCTACACTCTTCTGTTTCTTGATTTACAAGAGTAGGAAATAGGTTGATCTAGGCTAACTTTACTATTCCAGAAGCATTTATCTACAATGTATAACAAACAGCAATTCGTCTCTGCCGTTGCGGCATTGAGTATGGTTTCGGGTAGGCTATCATTGAAGCAGTGTACTCGATGGCGATATTCTCTAACTGAAGGATAGGCGTTGTCAGTGTTGGCTGCGACGACCCGACCGCCACCATCAGGACTCCCGCCGACGCGACTCAGATTGCCAACTGTGATAGCGTGGAGGGTACTGTCCTGATCGCCCCTGAGGCCGGTCAAAGAATTGACATCGGTGGACGTCTTTCGGAAATTGGTGGTGACCTTATCGCTCAGAACAACGGCCTTATTACCGATTTTTCGAGTACGTCTTTGGAGACTATTGGTGGCACCTTCACGCTCAAGAACCTGACCGCTCTGTCTACCCTCGGCTTCACCAGACTGTCGGAAGTGGGTTCTATTGACTGGGCCACCCTGACTGTGCTGTCGGACCTGAACTTTGGCAATCCTGGTATTACCAAGGCCGAGAGCGTCATCATTGCCGATACCTTCTTGAAGAGCATCAGTGGCATCAACGTTCAGTCTCTTTCTGACATGAACATCAACAATAACAGGTGGTTGACCCAGTTCTCCACCAACATCAAGAGCTTGTCGAACGTCCTTAACGTGCAAGCCAACGGCCAGAACCTTACACTGGAGATGCCCAACCTGGAATGGATTGCCAACTTGACGATCGCTAACGTCACCACGTTCTCCGCCCCGTCTCTTGCTACCGTCAACGGCTCTATGCGATTCGACTCGAACTACTTTGAGAGATTCGCCGCCCCCAACCTGACCGAGGTACAGGATGGTGACATCTCCTTTGTCAGCAATCCTAAGCTCACGAACATCTCCTTTCCCTCCCTTGAGAGAATTGGTGGTGGTCTCACCGTTGCCAACAACACCGCACTGGAGTCCGTCGATGGTTTCAAGAAGCTCGAGCGGGTTGGCGGTGCTGTTGCCTTCCGTGGCTCCTTCTCGGACGTCCAGCTTCCTGAGATCAACGACATCGTGGGTGGCGTCGAGATTCTTTCCACGGAAAACATCGCGGATGCTTGCCAGACACTTGAGGACGAGAAGAGCAATGTCATCCAGGGCGAGTACAACTGCAGGGGCGAGGAGGCGGATGCCAACGAGAACACTGGAGATGCCGACGACACCACCGGTAGCGGTGGCAGTGGCAGTGGTTCGTCCGGCGATGGTGAGGGTGCCGCCGTCGCCCTTGGTCTGAACATGAACACCCTTGTCAGCCTGGCTGCCCTTGGCGCTATCTTCACCACTTTCATGTAATTCACGGACCCACTGGTGTTGGAATCATGGAGGCGTCTCAATTTTCCTTTTCGCGTGTTATCAACTCTTGTCATTTCTTCAGCCACAATGGGCGAGTAGGAGTACGTACAAGGAACTGCTAGACTAATACGGACGCATGTGTTATTGTAAACATCCATCCCGTCCCGTTTGCTGGTGACGAGTTCAATATTCGTCTTTGACCCCTTTGCATTGACCCTTAAATCTGACCTTATTAATGTCCTAGTTTTGCAACCTTCAGGGCGTTATCCGCCCATACAGCTCCAGTAGGCTCGTCAATGCAGAGCACCAAGGTTTGTCGCCCAGCAATAGAAGAAGCCGTAGACGAGCGAATCCACAGGGACATAATAATATCACTACCACCCTAAGTATGTTTCCGGTCAGGGCGGACACGAGAGCACACACGGTAGCGTGTAGTAGACTTAGAGCAATACGGACCACCTCCCGCATGCCGATCGTACGCACGTTCCGTATTTATGTGGTTTCTCGGGCATTGTGTGCGTACCGGTTGGCGGGCGCCCTCGGCCCAGGTATTATTCTGACCTCTTGTTGTGCCGCGGCCGATCGATGGTCGAGATAGCCCCTTCATTCACCGTGCGTGCCGTGCCCATCTTTTGCCGAGACCTCGTGGGTCGCTCTGCCAGGCTGTCTCGGTGTTCCCCGTCTATGCGGGTGAGTCGGCTCGTGGTCGCTGTGTGGGTAGGTGATTTTATGTAAGCGCATGTGCATATCATATGCACTTTCTCATTCCTCCCGTCCTTCTCTTCCTTATTTTTATCTACGGCGAATGAGTGTCCGTCTGACTCCCGGGTGGTGGTTGGCGACTGCATACGCCGTTCTATGGTACGTATTGTTGGCTTGTCTACGTAGACAGACTGTCGCATAGTTGAAGTTGATATCATCGCGTCACTCCCTATGTATTAATTATTGCGAGGCTCCGACCGCGGGCTGGGTAGGTTGGCTGATATGTACATGAGAGCGTCCAGTGCGTTGCGATCACCATGCTAGGCCCCAACACCTCGCGTATTCTCACCTGTATCGTCTAGGTGTCTCGCGGTCTCGGACTTTACCCGTGCGTCCGTCTGCCTCACCGATTCTCCAACGGACGTATATAACAGTTGGCTCGCGAGAACTGCAAAGCGCCTAATACATCCCTAACCATTTAGACGACGAGGCTGCCGCGCGACGAGCACACCGAGCCCGGGTTTCCCATACCGCACCGATCCGCTCGGGGTTAAGTAGGTTTGCCTGCCTGCCTACGGGCCCGTCGTCGTCGGCTGATGAATGCTCTTCCCGTCTTCATAAATTCCCGTTCCTTTCCTCACAGCCATTCACATGGGATGACGGAATCCCCTGCGTCTATACTAGCAGTTGCGGGTATAGTTCCTCTCTCTACTCGCACCCCCCTCTTACTCGTAGATCATGCGCTCGAACTTGTCGGCGTCGTAGAACTGCGGGACGATGGCGTTGCCGGCGAAGACGCGGCCGTCGAGGGCGTTGACCGCCTGTATATAACGTTAGTTAGTCTCGCCCAGCATAGGTCTTGTTTCGTTCCCCCCAGACCAAAACAAGCAGCCGTCGTACGACGCACACTAGCCCCGGAAATCGGAGGAGATAGGAGAGGAAGTGGGTGGAAAGGAGGGTAAATGGATGGCTGTGGAGGTGGGCGGAGACAAACAACATAATAGGTCACAAAAGGGAGAAAGCCTTACCCGCAAGGCGGACACCTGGTCCGTGAACTTGATGTACACCCGCCTGCCCTCGACGTCGATCTTGAGGCGCTCGACGCGGCCGTACTTGTCGCCGCACTCCTCGCCGATCTCCTGGGCCAGACCGGCCTCCATCTCGGCCTGCAGGTCCTGCATGCCGTCGAGCATGTGGCGCAGGACGACGACGTTGCTCATGGGGCCGAACTTGCCGCCTTCTTCCTGGCCCTCTCCTGCCCCGGGCCCGGACCCGGCACCCGTCTTGGACGCGATGATGCGCCCGCGACCGCCGCCGGGCTCCGCCCAGCCGCCGCCCTCCGAGTCCGGCTTCTTCTTCCGCTTCTCTACCTGCACGCGCAGCGGTTGCAGGATCCCCGTCGAGTCTGCCCCCAGCCCCTGCCCCTTGGACCACCCGTACTTGGACATCAGGCGCTTGGCGAAGTCCTTCTGGCCCGGCCGTTTGGTGGGCTGTTGTGGGATCTCTTCTTCGGCCGTAGGCGAGTAAGTGTCTTCGTCCATGACGTCCGGGTCTACAGAGTCTGCTGCTGGCACGGGAGGCTGTGTGGTGATAGGCTCGGGCGGCGCGTAGCGGACGGGCGCCCGGGATATGGTTGCGGAATCTGGTTCCGGGGGCGGTGGAGGGGGCGGGAGAGAAGATGGGTCGACTGGGGCGGGCTGCGCGGGGGGCGGTGGGGGAGGTGGAGGAGATGGTGATCGTGGAGGTGGATGAGCTTGGCCTTGTGACATGGCGAGGCGACGCGCGTATGCGTCGTCGCCTGTCTTGTCGTCCGGTACCGAGGCTCGCGGGGGTGACATGGGCGGCGGTACGAAGGAATATGCGTCCGGAGGCGCGAACTGGTCTGTTAAGGATACGTAACGTCAGCCATACACGACTTCCACTAGAGCATGCACGCGATTGGGGAAAGGGACGACGTACTATTCATGGGCCTGTGATCCTCCTCGCTGTCCCAGCTGTCCCTCCTCTCGGGGCTCTGCTTCCGGTGCTTATAGAGCAGGGCCTTCCACTCCTGCACCTCCCGTATCTTCTCGTCGCTCCGCAGGTACTCCTCCACGTTGGTCGGTCGCGAGGGGTCGTATATCTCGTCCCAGTCGGTCTCGACGGGCATCTCGTCGACCTTCTTCTTCCGCTTCCTGCGGCCGCCGCGCGTCCGCCTCTCGCCTGTGCCATACATGTACTCGTCCTCCTCGGTAGGCACCCAGTTGGCCAGCGCACTCTTCACCTGCGCCGGAGCGGGCGCCGTCGCATTGCTGGCACCGGTGGGTGGTGGCGGTGGCGGCGGCGGCGGCACCACCTTGGGGAACCCGACCTTAGGCTTCTGGGTCTTCTGTTGGGGCCGGCGGATCTGGGGGTGCGGCTGGAAGCGCAGAGCTGGATCGGATGGCCTTTTAGCCGCCTCCGACTCCTTCACGGCGTCCAAGGCCTCCTGCGACACGACGGGCGCCCGCGAAATGGAGGACCCCGAGTCCTCTTTGGGGTCGAGCAGGTTCGCGTAGAGGGACAGGCCGGCCCGCGGCGGCGGAGGCGGTTGTGCGGCCATGCTGTGGTGGTGGCTTTGATTTGTCACCCGTCGTTCTCGAATGCGGCGGGCGAGGAAGATGTGGGAGGTCGTAGTCTGCAACTGATTCTCCTAAATCCCCTTCAAACGAGGCGGCGATAGCTTCTAGAGCTAGCTATATCGATAAATACATGTATGTAGCTGGGAGTGTCTCTGCGCAAAGGCGAGGCTGAAAGATTTGGGGCAGCAAATAAAAAATGTGGACCTACTGACGTTAGGTAAGTAGGCTTGTGAGTACAAGTTACTACAGTAGGTACACCAGGTTTAGTGAGCACGGCTGGGCTGTAACATGAATATACAGTAGGCATGTCCACTGTCCCGACTGCTGCATGTCTCCCCTTGGATGCCGGAAGAGGCCCCCCCCCCCCCCCCCAGGGGCCTGCTGTAACATTAAGAGTCTCAGCAAGCTTGCTGCGTTACAGCTACCGTAACACTCAACCATTATTGGCTTATTCTGGTCGTAAGATGCAGCACGTTCCCGGCCATCTTGGTATGTACATACATTCAGTATCAGTGCTGATTATTAGTGGCATCATATGTGGGCAGACCATCCGTTTCTCCGTCGCTCACTCATCTTCATTCCCAACTGATTTTAAACCTAGGTTGCGATTAGAGTAGTAATATTAGATTTCTTTGAATATGTCTTTTTGACTTTGTCCACATTCGCCAATTGTAGACTTCACTTTGATTTTGTTTTTTATTTTCTTTTAGAAAGTGTCTTAGACCGAAACCTCTAGCTAGACCCCCACGTAAAACAATGGCAACCCTCCAGAGCGCCATCAACGGCCTCGAATCCTCCACCGCCGTCATAGTGCCCTCGAGGCCGAACCCCCTGACGGTGACCTACCGAGGCCTGCTCTCCGAGTGTACGTCGTTCCAGCGCAAGCTCGCCGCGCTCGGCATCGGCCGCGGCTCGCCCGTGTCCATCGCGCTCGTCAACTCGTACGAGTTCGTCGTCTCTTTCCTGGCCACCTCGTGGCAGCGCGCCGTGGCCGCGCCCCTGAACCCAGCCTACAAGCAGGACGAGTTCGAGTTCTACATCGAGGACGTGAAGTCGGCCGTCGTCCTGGTCCCGCGCGGCGCCTGGGACGCCGGCGCCCCGTCCGTGAGGGCCGCCAGGAAGTTCAACGCCGCCGTCGCCGAGTGCTACTGGGATGCTGCCAAGGGCGAGGTAGCGCTCGACGTCAAGGACCTGGGCCAGTTGAAGGGCAGGAGCGAGGAGAAGGTCTTGAGCGCGTTGCCTGACGATGTCGCCCTGGTGTTACATACGAGGTAGGTGTGCTAGACAGGCGTAAAAGAATGGATATGATGTTGATACGGATAACTTGTTTCAGTGGCACAACTTCAAGACCGAAAGTCGTATGTTCTGCTGGCGCAATGCACACCGTCGTATTCTGACTAGAGACCTAGGTCCCCCTGACACACCGAAACCTCACGCGCACAATGAGTAAGTCGACTGGAGGGCGAGGCTCTAACATATCCCTTGTGCATTAGACGTACATAAAGGTCGTGGATACGGACGATTGATTCGCTAACCGCCACTGCAGAGAACATACAAGCAACCTACCAGCTCACGCCCAAGGACCGAACGATGCTGGTGATGCCGCTGTTCCACGTGCACGGCCTGCTCTGCGCGCTTCTCGCGCCGCTCTACAGCGGCGGCTCCCTCGTCGTGCCGCCCAAGTTCTCGGCGACGGACTTCTGGCGGGACTTCGCGGCGCACGGGGCCAACTGGTACACAGCGGTACCGACGATCCACCAGATCCTGCTGCGGCACCCGGCGCCGGCGCCCCTGCCCGCCATCCGCTTCATCCGCAGCTGCTCATCGCCCCTCTCGCCGACCGTCTTCCACCAGCTCGAGGCCACCTTCAAGGCGCCCGTGCTCGAGGCCTACGCCATGACCGAGGCCGCGCACCAGATGACGTCGAACCCGCTGCCGCCGGCGAAGCGCAAGCCGGGCACCGTGGGCGTCGGCCAGGGCGTCGAGATCAGGGTGCTCAACCCGAAAGGCGAGGAGGTGGCGCGCGGCGCCGAGGGCGAGGTCTGCATCCGCGGCGAGAACATGACGGCGGGCTACCTCAACAACCCCTCGGCCAACGCCGAGGCGTTCGTGGCGCACGCGCAGACGGGGGAGAAATTCTTCCGCACTGGCGACCAGGGCCGCCTCGACGAGGACGGCTACCTCGTCATCACGGGGCGCATCAAAGAGCTCATCAACAAGGGCGGCGAGAAGATCAGCCCCATCGAGCTCGACAACGCCCTCGTGCGCCACCCGGCCGTCGCCGAGGCCGTCAGCTTCGCCGTCCCCGACGACCTCTACGGCCAGGAGGTCGCCGTCGCCGTCGTGCTCAAGAAGGGCGAGCGCCTGGCCGAGGACGAGCTCAGGGCCTGGGCCGCCGAGAGGCTGGCCAAGTTCAAGGTCCCAAAGAAGGTGAGTCTTTCTTTCGCTTTCCTCCCTTCCCTTTTCCCACACTCGCTTGCCGTTCGGCGTTTTGTATTGTTCTGTTTGGGCTGCGGTAGTACTACTACACAGGGGGGCGGGCGATAGAGTCGGGTGCTGACCGCGGCTACCACAGATTTACTTCACCGAGGTCATGCCCAAGACGGCGACGGGCAAGATCCAGAGGCGCATCGTCGCCGAGACCATGCAGAAGCAGGGCACACCGAAGGCTAAGCTGTAAAAAATGTGCATGGATATCACTTGGTGCTTAATCCGATTCCGAACGCGCTGCATAGCCCATATTACAGTGTATATACACATAGACCTAGGGACGGGACACAAAAGCCCTGAACATAGCGAATAGCGATAGGGGGGGCATTAATATTTCATAGAAGATGCCAATGAGCAAATCGACAAGATAGGACTAAACAAGATTCCTAGAGCAGTACAACGGATTGCTTACGCAATCCTAGAGACCTCTTGTGCCAGGTTCGGAATAAGCCCCTCCCCCTGAAGAAGGCAACCCCGACTTCACAATATAATCATCTGACTCGTTTTTTTTCAAATTGGCCGGGTATCTTTTTTAGTCGTTTTCAATGCGCCTCGCTCCCAAATTCCACCAATGAACAACAACAACCAACCCCCATCCATAAACCGCACCGCCAATGCGTACCTACTTCCCAGAGCAACATTCCAGATACAGATTTTTCGGACTCGGTTTCGTATAGCAAGTGACATTGTAGGGACATGTATGCATAAACGCCCAGAAACATTCCGAGAAACCGCCTATTCGGTGGGGTGGAAAAAGAAAGTAAAGACGTCGAGTTGAGAAGTCCTTATCCGGGGAACTCAATGGTGCGTCCCCACAGCACCGCAGGTAGGTGCTTTAAACATCGCATCGCAGCTCATCATGCAGGAAATATCAACCCGCGGGGGACGTGGGGCCCTGTTCCTCGCTCCCCATGTTAGGCAGACGCAGGAATTCGAATCCGGGGGGGTGGGCGTCGGGTGTCGGCCTTGGCAGTACGGCAGCAGCGGAGCTCCGTAGCAGCCGTGGCTCCGATACCTTCCCTACTCAGCCCGCAGCGACTCCGTCGTCGTCGCCGTAGACGATCGCGTCGTCCTCCTCCTCGTTCTCGTACAGCTTGCCCGGCGTCACCAGGCGGCGGACCTCCCCCGCACCGCCGCCGCCGAGGATGCGGAGCGTGCTCTGCGCCGCCGCCTCGGCCAGGGAGCCGTACACGGGAATCTGGATCGGCGCCTGCTGCTGGAGCTGCATGGGGAGGGGCGGTCGCGGGAGCTGGTCGTCGCCGTCGTCCACGCTCGAGATCGAGGACCGGCGGGACCGTGACCGTGGGGAGGAGGACGAGGAGAAGAGGGAGTCACGGTCCGCGGTTGTGGTGTCCGAGCCGCTGCTACTGGCGCCGCTGCTGGGCATGTATGTGCGTTCGGTTTGGTGTCGGGCTTCCCATCTCTGGGATTCCTGCTGGATGTGTTGCGCGAGGAGGGATGGTGGGCCAGCGGTCATGTCTGGGGTACGGCCGGGGAGATCCGAGCGTAGTATAACGATGGATTAATAAGTGGTTCAGCTTTCGTACTCGAGGCGCTTGGTCTGCGTACGTAGGTATTCGAGTATGCGACGGGCCTGGTAACCCGGGTATGAAGGTCTTATAGAGCTTTGAATGCTTCTTGCACCCAACCGCTTCGAGTAAAGTAACCCCCGTCGGTCGAACGGCTGGTATGCGTGAACGTGGTGTCGCTAGTCTAGTTCGCTAGTTTATGCTCTGCCGAAAGAAAAAGGGAAAGGATGGGTGGGAGGCGGTAGGCCGCCCTGATATCACATCCGTCTCCCCTTATGTATCCATTACGATGATGTATGTGTCCGTGCAATAAATTTGGGCTTCTCACATGTCACACTCCTACTGGACGTACTACTTACCTCGTTATCAGGGACGGTAGGGCTTGGCTGCTGGGCTTGACCTGCTTGTACATACCAGAATAGGGTATGAGATAGATGGCTGATGCCCGGGTAAGCAATGATCGCCCGAGATGTGTGTGCATGCATGTATCCGAGGCCCCAGACTCCCCACCTAGCTTTCACCCGGCTGCAAGGGAGATACGGTCGTAGCCGTTTTGTTTCGTTTTCCTGCTCGACCACTCCCTCCTGCACACGTGCGTTTGGAATCGCACGTGTATTGGCGCAATGTCAGGCCCTGCTAAGCATCATGCACGGCGCGAGGATCCTAATGTGGGAGCTCCCTCGAGTCCACGCTACCTGGCGTAGTTACGCCATGTAATTCCAGGGTTCTCGATTGGGGGTTCTAGTCTAGATTTGTCAAATTTAGATGGTCATGGGAAGCATGACGACAGGCCTTTTTTTCTCTGGGGCACTCTTTAACACATGACATCGCCAAGCCAATAATCCCCACCTAGCTTTATCTAGCGGAACCAATTCCTCGCGCTGCGGCTCGCTGGTCTTGGTCCCGCGAATCTGGGAAAGAAGCGAAGAGCCCTGGAGCCTAGATGGTTCTGGAGACGTGAGTCGCCCTGAGGTTATCTCGGCCCCCGACCACTGACCGAATTGGCGAGGCGGCGAGAAAGCTTTTCACATCTGGTGACAGCTTTACCCAATGCGTATAGCTACCTATGGAGACGTTGAAGACGCCGACTTCGGTGCCATAGCTTCTTAGCTATTGTGGATGAGCACGTAAGGCCACGAAAGCGGTTTCCCCTCGTTCCATCGATCCTGCGCTTAGGCCAAGGAGCGAGGGCTTCTCTTCCATGCGAGTCGTACGAGGATTTAAAGGTCGTGAGATCTCGCTTCAATTCGGCCCCCAACTGAAGTCCCAATATCGCGGAATTCGGGCCTACAGGACACTCAACATATTTTACTCGGAAGTAGAGAGACCTCCCCTAGAGGGCACTGAACGGATTAAGGTCGCATCCGACAATGCGGGGGATGCGGAATCGCATATCTTACACGGGTAAATCGTACCCGCAGCTCTTGGGGTATATAAATAGTTATAGGCCTGCATGTGGGGTTGCTTGTTGAGTTGATGCATTGGGGCTACCCGCCAGGCCCCTCCCGAAAGGCGTCCATGTGTGTTAATAGGGCGTACCCTGCATTGGAATCGACCGGGAGAACTCGACGTCGGCAGGTATTGACTCAGTGATACATAGACAGGTATAAAAGCATAAAGGGCTACAATCGCCCCGGCTGATAGATACATCGTCAGATGGCATCACGCATCATATCGATCCCTAGATCTCTCCCATCGTCGTCCGTAGCAACAGCTAGAAGATCTCTCTTTTCAAACCCCAAACCGATCTGCCGTCGCCCCTTCCTGAGAACAATGGGCGGTACACCTGTTCAGACCCCGCCGCCAGGGAAGTACGAGGTCAGTATTGTGCTTGCCCCCGTGACTGAAGGGGGCGGGCATAATGTCCAGCACTTTTCTGCCCGCCTCGTGGCGCGATGCATAAGGAGGACACGGAAGCATATTACTCGTGTCGTGGCTTTTCACCGCATCTCCTGATGAGGCTTAACCTCTAACACCCGGATTCCCGTAGTGGCTCGTCGTCGTGCCCGATAAGCCCGGCCAGCAGCAGAAGAGACTAGAAGTCCGGCCGTACGTCGTCACCCCCCACGTTTCCCGCTGGTTTATTAGAGGCTACGGCGTTCGCGGTCCTCGTGGTATTTCCCCTTACTCGTACGGATCGACCCGCCAAACTCACATCTCGCGTCGCTGTTCTCCAGTCAGCACTTCGCAGGCCTGAAGAACTACATCGAGTCCGGGCAGTACAAGACGGGAGGTGAGTCCAACTCCGTCCGCTTAGTTCCAATCCAATCCAGTGCGGGCGACTGCGCACTCCCGGTCCCTCCCAATTCCCCGGGATTTCCACCATCAAAAAGGCGAGAGACGACTGACGGATCTGTCTAACTCGAACGGGGGGGAAAAAGGCGCCATCCTCAACTCGAAGCCCGAGAGCGACGACCCGACCAAGTTCGACTTCTACGGCAGCACCGTCACCGTGGTGGCCGAGTCGCGCGAGGAGGTCGTCAGCATCCTCGAGAAGGACATCTACGCCACGAGCGGCGTGTGGGACGTCGAGAAGGTGCGTGATGGCGGGCCCTCCCCTGGCTGGACGCCATGTCGCCTCGGCTCTGTGTGTGTGAAGAGAACTTCTCTCGCTGACAAATCGTTTCGCGGAGTGGTGCAGGCACAGATCTGGCCGGTAAGTTGACCCGACTACTACTTTAGGAGACGAAGCAGGGTGTGGTACATACACCCGCGACGTGCCACTAACTTGGTATCTCTTATGTAGGCGAAGATCGCGTTCAGGGATCCTTGAGCTGTAGCTACCGACGGTGAGTTGGAAGGAATTTCTACGGGGCGCGAGTACGGGCTGGACGGAGACGTGGAGGGTTTACTGTCCCCTGGGTTCAGTGTGGTGGCTTTCGGTGTATGATGCTCTGAGAATGTGCAAAGCGAATATGACACAAGCACGGTATCTTGTTTCATTGGTTGCAGTGTCATTCATTATATCAGCAGATCTTGATGTCCCTCAGGGGCAAATCTCCAGTTTTTAGCTGACGCTTAGTAGCAAGCTTAGAGGGAGCATTCATTCCGCTTACAAGAATTCGACACTCAGGAACTGAGATAAATGATCAATTCAAGCAGTGCGATGAATACAGTATTCACTATGGTGAAGCCCCTATGAACAAGAAGTGGAATATCGCCCACTGAGGGGTTATATCCACCTTAGTCACTCATCCGCCTCGATAATGAATGACATAATATGAACAAAGCACTTCAGTGCTATCAATCGATGTACTCCGTAGCCGGCATATGATGCGACCCTTTAACTCAAAACACCATACACCCGGAACCCGATTGCAGACATCGCCCTACTTTCAATCATCTCCTGACACCGCATCAAGGACGCCCTAGCAACGCAAAGAACAGGTATCAACGGTAGACGAATGATATGTCGCAAACAGTGAATTAAGTCGATAAAGCTTATGTTATGGAGTCCCAAACAATTTCACTTTTTTACCACTCTTGGCCATTACGTGTCTGGCTTGACATCTGGAGGTTGTGTGTCCGGTGACTGGTCTTCTGCCGGCTTCACACTGGGCGATTCACTCTCGGACTCGACGGCTAGTCTTAGCTCGTAGTTAAGGTCGAAACACTCCGCAAGCAGCTCCGTTACGGCGGCTTGGCCTTCGGGAACATCATCTCCAACCATGAACTTCCCATCAACCCTCATGTCGTCGAGCGAATTCAGCTGTATCGAAAATTTAGCCATGCGAGATAGCTAGTTTCGTTGGAATAGCAGTACTGACCTTCATGCTGTATGGATATAGTTCTCTCACTGATGAGACACCGCCATTTTCTTTTACCTCCATGAGACAGCGTTTCAGTGTCTGGAGTTGGTTGTAAACTGGAAGGAGAGCCTCGGAGACAGGTTCGGATGAGATCATGAGATGGTAAATATATCCATAGCAGCGCCGGATTAGGTAGAGAAGTGTCTAGCAGCGCCATTAGTAGGGTTCTTTGGTGGATGGTAGACGGTCGTTGCTCACTCGTTGAACGTAAAGCTCGGCAGGCTGTCCTTCATCATCTACCCAGTTGCCGTCGACCCTGCTCTCGTCGATCTTGTCCAGTTGCCGCTGATAATCGTAAAGATCCGTTTCTCGTAATGACCATGCTTGCGTAAGCGAGAGCTTATCTAGCTCGTTGCGAATACCGACGAGGATCTTGTATAGGGGCATCCATTTCTCCGGGAATTCCCCGTTCCTAAAGTAGACGTTAGGATCAATGGATAAACGCGCCGTCGTATTCAGAGTGACCAACCTCTTCAGGACTACCTCCGTGTATCTCACACACCTATCCAATAACTCGGAGACTTTGCCGCTTCCATTCAGTACCTCGTTATTCTCGTCGACGAAGTTGCCGTCAACGCGCTTGGCATTGATTTCGTCCAGCTGGCTTCGCAATTTATAGATCTCCTTTGGATTGAACTGCGCCCGGCTGTCAGCAACGTACATCGGGGATGCGAGGCTGGTGTGACAGTACCTTGGACCTGGTGTTAATCCCAGCCATCTGTCTCAGGATGGAGACTAACTTCTCCGCCGTCGGCCTCAGGGGCTCAGCAATCTCCTCTAGCTTTTGCTGCAAGTTGTTCAGGGAGGCGCGACATCGTGAAATCCGGTTCGCGAGCAGAGTCTCGAGGAAGGGGGCGGATTTGTTGTTGGAGGCGTTATGCACGATCTCTGACAGGTGATCCAAGGTATGCGACATGCTCTCGAGGTCCTTAGCGGAGAAGAGATCGGCCTCGGTGAGATGGTCTAGGAGACGCCGGATGGTGGAAGTCAAGGCGTATGCGGCTGGTGCTTCATTATTTCGACCTATTGTCATGAAAAATAACGATAGGAGCTGGAAGCAGCTGTCGACGACACGGTCCACTTTCGTTCACACGTCAGGTCAGCATCCTCCGGCAAGCTTAAACCTCGAAGGGGTGTAACTGTCGCGATGGGGATGGGCGCCATACCTTGATTCTCTTCTGCGGCCTTACCATGGCGGATCTCGTTAAGACGTTTGACCTGGTCAATTGTTCGGTCATAGAGCACCATGACATCCTGAGTGCGGACGTAGGTGGAGCGATCAAGCTTCCGCAGCTGTAACTGATCGCGGATACTGATCATGTTCTCCAAAATCTCCTTTTCCCCTTCATCTTTCGGGGCGGGTATCTTTGGGGTATCCATGTCGTGATCTGTCTAGCTACCTGATAATGCTAAGCTATGCACTGAGAGAATGTTACCCAGGCCTCGTGTATACAGACTGAGGTTACTGTAATGTTGAAGAGTTGATGGAACCCGGACAGTGCTTGGACCCTTTTCTTTCTCTCAGCCGTCCCTTTGTGTAATGTAAGTCTCAACTCAGGCCATCGACTGTTGAATAAGGCCCATGGAAAGGACGACCCCAGGTAAACAAGCAATTGAAGTATTATAAAGGTGAATACCGGGATAACGGAGCTGATTGCAGTTTACATGCGGGACCTTCGGTAGGGGGCTTGCATTGGAATACCGCAGAATCAACCAATGACGTGTTGATGAAGAGACTAATCGGGGGGTCCGGGTCTTCCCAATGGGGCCCTCCTTATCAAAGCTCCGGGATCATCGGGCTTAAGTATTGGCTTCCTTTTGTGGTACGAGGTATTGAGAGGTCCTTCTGTGAAAATGCGACACAATATTATTCATTCAACCTTTCTAGCTGCAGGTCGGGATAGAATAGGCGAAATACGTTTGGCGGGAGTAGGTGAAGATGGACATCGCAAAGAGTACTCTTGTACTGGAGGGGGTGTCTTGGGACTTTTTTGGAGGGGTCATGATTGACGCAACGACGTCGTGATGGCGGGGCATCAATTGGAGATGTTCTATATACCCAGTACTTTCCGAGTTACCGAGTTATGAACTGTCAAAGAATACGGTACCGATTTAACCAGTGAAAGCTTCTAGGCTAATGAGCCAGCTCTGATGCGCAATTCTGCTCAAGGTTAGGTAAGCAGCGCCTGAAACTGCCTTAAGTAAGCAAGACAAGCCCTAAAAGGCTACCAGAGCAAATAGGGAAATCGCAAGGATAGTGGGCGGCCGGGTGGCAGCTGCAAGGGTTCGCCCGCGGCCGGCATAGGACGACCAGGTAGTCCGAAATTTAACCACTTCAGCCAATCATAGCCCAAACCCTCCCACTGGCCGTTTCAATTCGCTTATAATTTTCTCCAGCACAATTTTCGATTTTCCGTCAGCCCATTAACGTAGGACGGGGAGACTTTCTTCAACCTCAAGCGCATATCTGCAATTCGAGCCGCAAGCAAATTCCACCCTCAGCCCCCCACGACACCTCCCCATCCTCAAACACAGAAAAGATGTCGACTGCCGAACTTGCTTCGTCCTACGCGGCGCTCATCCTCGCCGACGATGGTGTTGAGATCACTGTGAGAAACGAGCCCCTCTGTCTCCCGTGACAAGTCGCTGGAGTCGCAACATTTTCGCGATGATAAGGGGATCACGAGAACGGCTCTAGAGGAAAAGTATCTTGAAGAAGAGACTGGATACTAACACTCGACCATCGCGCAGGCCGACAAGCTCCAGACCCTGATCAAGGCCGCCAATGTCACTGATGTCGAGCCTATCTGGACATCACTGTTCGCCAAGGTACGCAAGCAACACGATCACCAGTCGAGCAAGAGCGACTACCATCCGACTGGGTACGCCACGGAGTATGCGGGCGATTGGCTGATGTGAATTGCAGGCTCTCGAGGGCAAGGACGTGAAGGACCTGCTGTCGAACGTCGGCTCCGGCGGTGGTGCCGCCGCCGCCCCTGCCGCTGGCGGCGCTGCTGCCGGTGGCGAAGCCGCGGCCGAGGCTAAGGAGGAGAAGAAGGAGGAGGAGGGTATGTCCAAAATTGCACCCCATGCCGCTCTTTCTCAGGCGCATGCACACTTCGAGTCCCACATACTGACGATTACCCGTTACAGCTGCGGAAGAGTCAGACGAGGATATGGGTTTCGGTCTCTTCGACTAAGAATTTTAAAATCGATTCTTCTACGACGGCAACGACGCGATTCTATCCTTTCCCTTTGTACTTCAACTGCATGGCTATGGGGTTACTTACACCATTGGTGTGGCGTGAAGGTGGCAATATCCGGATGCCTAGGGCAAGGACCAGTATCACTCTCGCATAGGTTAATATGACGATGCGTTCTGAGATGACATGAAACCTACGATTTTTCCACGTTACATCTTGCCGTGATATGACTTTGAACACGACAAGAACATGGTTAGGGATCATCTCTCGTGATTTAGGGGCCCGGCTCTAGTTGTGCATCATGCGTTCATGCGTCTACACACCTTTCCGCGTAAACCTCGTGCTTAGGACAGCCCGCAAAAGCTCTCACCCCTCTCCCCCACCCCCACCCCCCGGAAAATGACTGTTAGGATCCCGTAGCGCCTTTCATACATTCATAGCAGTCGTGATTTCTAGCCTCGCTCCTCCAGACCCGTCCTACTGCACGATAAGAGCAGCGCTCGGCACCATACCCGCCTCCTTAAGGGTCTTGCCGAAGTCCAGGCTGCCTTCGAAGGTTTTCTTGGGGAAGTTCATGACGAACCGGTTCACGGTGAGCCCGTTCTCCGACTGCAGCAGCTGCGCGACCTCGAAGAGCGTCGTGTCGGCCGGCAGGGTCTTCATGACGTTGCCGCCGGGCGTCTGCAGCCGCAGGCGCGCCTCGTTGTGCGTCGCGGCGGGCCGCTGGGCGGCCGGCGCAGCAGCAGCAGCCGGCGCGGCCGGGGCCCTGCCCTCCTTCGCGGCCTTGGCCTCCTCGGCCTTGCGCCGCCGCTCCTCCTTGTCCGCCTCGATCTTCGCCTTGATGCGCCTCTTGGCCTCGAGCTCCTCCTGCTTCTCCTGCCGCTTGCGCGCCGCCTCCTTGATCTGCTCCTTGCGCGCTAACTCCTCCTTCAGGTCCTGCGTCTCCTTGGTCGCCTTCTGGCGAATTTTCTGTCGCGCGCGCGGGTTTGTTAGTTTCCTTATGGGTGGGGCCCGATCATCTTGACGGTGCCGTGATTTTGGTGGTGCCCTGATTTCGGCGGGCTAGTCAGATACATACCTCGTTGCGCTTCTGCTCCTCCTTGTCCACGAGCGCCTGGTTGGCTCTCTTGGCCCGCACTTTCTCGCGGAGCTCCTCGAGGCGCGCCTTCTTCTCCTCTTCGGTTAGAGGGGCGATCTCCTCAGTCGACTCGGAAAAGTCAGCGTGCTCGCTATGCGTCCCTGTTAGAAATTCGACACCTTTAGAGCGCCCAATATTCGCTGAAAAAAGAAGTGATACGTACGTCTTGCCGGCGTGAAACTCGGCAGCGGCCTGGTTGCGGAACTTCTTGCCGCATTCGTTGCACACGAGCGACATGGCAACGGCGCCCTCAGCTAAGGGGGCGGCGTTTATGGCCGCTTCCTCCTCGTTATCCTGTAGCTCATCCAGCGGAGTGTCTTGCGTCTTCTCCAGCCAGTCCATAGCTCCTTGTACTAGAGGTATCGTTAGTCCGTGGGTTCATATCATAGGCGTTTTGAAGCGGGATGAGGGGACATACACCCCCCGGACTTCTTCACGGCCATTTCGGCACGTGCTCTCTCAAAGCCCATCTCCAGGAGCTGGTCAAGGTCTGAAGGCGCCATGCTGGACGGTTTTGTAGCTGCTGGTCAATTTGGCAGGAGTCCTATATATCGGGGAGTACCATTTAACCCCAAGAGATGTATAAAGTGGTATCGAAGCGATGTCCTTCAGGTTTTACTAAGGCGGGCAAAGAATGTATGAAGTTTTATCCAGTGTGTACATGCAAGTTCAAGTTGCTAGGCTGAACGTCATCGTATGGTTGCCTCTAGAGGCCTGTAATATTCTAGAAAAGGCATGAATCAAATACATTAGAAGGGAAATCCCACATGTGGTCTGTGCATATAGAAATGTCAAGTCCAGCTTGGTCGTCTCCGAAGTTGCATCCAATAACGGAGAACCCCCCTGAGGTCTCCTTTCATTACGGAGCACACTTTATTATCAAACAGCAAGGGCCTTTCCGACGTGGCTATGCTTACAAGTATAAGTCATACAGTTATGGAAAACGTGTTCGAAGGGCCATGTTTGCCAATGGTCTGTCTGCTGACTGTCCTAGGTAGTAAACGATTGTCATAGATCAATCAACCAGATATAGTTGCTCTCTACGTAATAAATAGGCGAATAGTCAATACTACAACCAAGTTAATGCACCCAAGCACAGCATGGAAAAAGCCTGAAGACCAGAGGTCAATGACACTGCTCGGAACTTGATAAATGCCTACATACAGTAGGTACCCCAGGTAGGCAGCTAATAGGTAAGGCTGGGCCCTCACTTGGGTACCCACGGCGCTACACGTACTCACTACGCAACGGCACCTGCCCGTCCAGAACCCATCATCATCACCATCACTTGTACATCCTCTAGTTTACCAAGTTCAAACAATCCGACATTCCCTTCTTCTTCTTCTTCTTCCCCCTCTTCCCTTCGTAAACCCGCACAAAGGACAATCACCAAACATTAAACTTTAGTTTCAGTGCATTTACAGTATCGAGCAAGCCTGCGACTCTTCTCATTTCGTTTAAACCCCCTACTAGTAGCTGCTGTTTGTCATACCCATATCAATTTCGCCAAGCCGCACGAGATCATTCATCAACCCCCCGACGTTGACGTCCGGCAATTTGTGCTCGTTTCTCTGTGTGCGCGCCTTCTACCTTCCTCTCTCGACCTTCGTCGCCGCTCCTCATTATACCGCTTTCGCACTCGCTACGATCCCTTATACGTCCTCCGTTAGGCGCATTTCCTGCTTTTAGCCACGAATTCATCATGTCCGTTGAGATCGATCCTCAGGAGCTCGGTTTTCGCCGTACGTCGATCCATGTTCATATCATGCGACACGCAACAACATCTTTTTCATCAATTTACCCGAGGGAAGGAACATCTACTAACACGTTTATTAACAGGACCCTTCACGACTGAGGTCGCGGAAACCCTGAGGATTAGAAACCCCAACCCTCATCCGGTGGCCTTCAAGGTGCGCTACAGAGTTCATCATTACGCGATATTCTGGCTCCGTCCCTTTGAATAATACGGCTGACCATAATATCCCAGGTCAAAACCACTGCGCCCAAGCAGTATGTCTCCTTATTCATTACGAAGCGCCCCTCTTTGCCACAAGCAATAGGATGTTGACATGTGGCTTTATTAGATACTGCGTCAGACCCAACTCAGGTCGCGTTGAGCCAGGCAAAGAAGTCGAAGTATCTGGTAAGGAATACCCCTCCAGCCATACATCGCTCAACAACTAAATATTTTCCCCAGTCATCCTTCAGGCTATGAAGCAAGAGCCGCCGGCGGACACGAAATGCCGTGACAAATTCCTCGTTCAGTCCGTCCCTATCACGAGCGACAAGGAGTTCGCCAACCTTGCGTCGATTGTGAGCTATATCCAGAGACCATTTCTCGGCCCTCTTTGCCCGTCTTTAGCTGACTTTCTCTAAGTGGGATAACATTGAGAAATCTGCGGTACAGGAGAGGAAGATCCGTGTGGTCTTCCTACCTCCACCTGGCGCTGGGCCGTCTCATGTAGAGACACCCAGCAAACCATCGGCCGCCGGTCACGTAAGTCTTATTCTACTTTAAGTTGCATTGGTGATGCCCTGACCTTCTGGCTTTAGGCTGAAGCGACGCCTGAGCTAGCGCCTCCTGCCTACTCTTCTCCTAGCGATTTTCCGGCCGGCGAATCTAGGGTGAGGGATGATCGCGAGGAAACTAGTTCCGGAACCGCTGGCATTGCAGCCTCGGCCGTAACTAGGCAGAGCGAACCAAGCTATGATGAGCTGAAGCAACAACTCTCTCAAGCCGAGAAGCTGATCGGACAACTGAAGCAGGACCAAGGCGGTTTGAGGCAACGTAAGCAGGGAGCGACGGACGACAAACCGAGCTCTAAGCCGGCCGAATTGGCTCACCAGATACGGGCGGGCACAGAAGGTGTACCGGTTCAGATCACCGCGGTTCTGTGTTTGCTGAGCTTCCTGCTGGCGTACCTCTTCTTCTAGGGTGCGAGGAGGATGGTGGTACAGAATCTGCCAGGGAAGGCTTACGCATGTCGAAAGGAATACGCGATATGAGCGTCCATCGCCCATGTCATCATCGTCACCCTCTCTAGCAACAGGCGGTATGGACTAATATGGGAACGGGGGACTACAAGTTGGCGCAAATTCCCTGTGAGAAAACAGATAGCAGAAGGGAAGGCGAGTTGTCTGTGGTTGGCCCTACTAATAACTAGTAGATACCGGATAGTAAACCGGAGGCTCGCCTTGTTATCAGCCAGCGAGCGAGACGTTCTTCGTTACGCAAAGGGGACGAGAGGAGGGCGGTGCGGATTGTATCCTAGTCTAGCATGTATTCCTCCTCTTAGAGGTTTATTAACTCGCCGGCCATGAATTCAGTGGATTTTCTCTTGCCTCATCTTCCTTCCCCCTCCCCTTTTTATTAGTTCTTGGTACTTGCCAATTGTGCACCCAGTGGCTCCTCTTTTCCCCTGGAATGCCCCATGGTAGCCGTCTGGGATATAGCCCTCTGCAGTGAAGCTTTTGCTTCTTCGCCAGTCAGCGGGGTATGCTGAAATTCGACCCGAGATATGGGATAAAGGAGGAAGACCGTAGGACTACCGGGCCCTTAGCTGCGGCCCGAAAGTAATTTTTTTGCCATTGTCCGTAAAGATGTCGGTGGATTCACTCGCCAGGTACGATAGCGACGGATAGGTGGTGGCACTGCCGGTATCTCGTACGATGGATGTTATTTCTCAAAAATCCAAGCGCCGCAATCTCCCAACGCCCAGACGGCGGCATTTTCATTAGATAGATATACAGGCTCCAAAAAATATATACACGCGTGACTGGGTGATTTGAGCACGATCATCCCTCCCACTGAAATTCCCATTTTCGAAACACCACCGTCTGGCAATACATATACGGAGCGCATTTACAGGCGTGAACGAACTGGCAACGAGACTTCCCCCATGAAATCACGCCTCGATCTCGTCCTGCTTCCAGTCCGCCACGGCGGCGACCTTCTGCTGCTGCTGGTTAGCGCCGACCATGCGGCCGCCCTCGCGGCGCTTGACGCGGCAGCGCAGGCCGATGCTCTCGTCGAAGATGAACTGCCAGATAACGTAAGACCAGCTGCGGTGCTGGGGCAGGTCGGCGTAGAACTCCCTGGCGATCTCGTGCAGCTTGTGCAGGCGCGTCCAGGGCACGGCGGGGAAGTCGTGGTGCTCGTTGTGCAGGCCCACGTTGTACGTCAGCAGGTTCAGGGGGCCGTAGTACGAGAAGGTCTCGGGCACGGGCACGCGGTTGTCCGGGTCCGCCTGCGCCGGCGTCACCGTCTCGTACACGTAGTGCTCGGCGATGAAGTGGCCCGCCGTCGGGTGCAGGCTGCCGGCGAGGAACGACGACAGCAGGAGGTAGAGCATGGCCTGCGCGCCCAGGGTCCCGAGCACGGCGCAGTCGAAGGCGAGCTGCGCCGCCACGTTGAAGGCCGACACCCAGGTGAAGGGCACGCGGTAGACGCACATGGGCCGCAGGGCGTAGAAGAAGATCTGGAAGGTGCAGAAGAAGGCCTTGCCGAGCACCGAGTCGAGGAGGGCGGCCTCGAGGGCCGTCGGCAGGTCCGTGTCGAGGCCGTCGACGCCGAGCGACTTGTGGTGCGTCAGGTGGTAGGGGCGGAAGCTCGCGCTGTAGGGCACGCCGATGGGCAGGTTCGCCACGACGGCGAACAGCCGGTTCGCCGCCGCCGACCGGAACGCCAGGTTGTGGCTGATCTCGTGGATCGCCAGGAACAGGTTCTGGTTCGCCGTCGCGCCCACGACGTAGGCGAGCGCCCAGAACCGCCACGACAGGAACGCCGTCGACCGCAGCGCCCACGCGCACAGGATCTGGATCCCCACCACGAGGAGCACGACGTATTTCGTGAGGGGCTCGGGTCCGCAGAGCTTCGTCACCTGTATCCGGGGGCATAGTCGGTACGTTAGTCGATGAGGCCTAGACGCAACGGTCGGGTGCAATGGGGCAAGGCGGGAGTGGTAAGGCGGTCGGGAAGCTCAAGGAGTCGGCGGCTGGCTTACCTCCGGATGTGCCTTGATAATGGCCAGACGCCGCGTGCGGTGCGGCTCCTCGGTGTACGTCCAGAAGAAATCCCGATACTTGACCTCGATGGGGTCGCGCTCCAGCTCGGCAGCCGCATCCTGCTCTTGCCCTTCTGGCTTCCCGTTGAGACGGATGGTCTTGGTCTTCTTCTCCTTGCGGGGGACCGCACTCGTCACGGTTGACGAGGAAGAGGGCGGAGCCATTATAGAATATCCAATTGGCCTCTCAAAGGTCAGTTTCCACCACCGTCGAATCTTTTGGGGTTTTTTTCAGTGCCGCATGAATGATCGTGATGAGCGAAGGGATTGGTCTGGTGGCGAAAAAATTGTCAGGACGGAAGTGTAAAGGTAAATGACCGTTCCCCCTACAGTAGCTTTCTTGCGCGGGTGTGCGGTGAACGATGTAAAGAAATCAGTCGACTTATGGCGATGCGGAATCTTGCGAGGTGGGCTGTTTAGGGGAATTGCATTGAATCATCTCCCAGCCAATCATTTTACACGTTGAGATTCTAGAGCCAATGGAGGAGCCCCATAACGCCGCGTAAGGGGGGACGTCCCTAGGGCTGCCCTCTGGGATGTGGCTACCCCACTATTATTTTGCGGATGGTACCTGGGCCCTGGAATCCGGAATCTGGAAACCCAAGTGCTTGCCCCCCCCCTACCCTTCTTGCACATTTCCATGCTTATTTTGATATTCACCACGAGAGAGGCTGGTTCGTCTTTGGGTCCACGATAGCAGGTTCATGGAAGCGAAGACATGATGACCTCCCATATCGTCCCGTAGCTTCGTCTTGGGAGTTACTTAAGCTCCTATAAAAGGGATACTTGAGATCTGACCTATTTGTGATGTCGTCTATCGGAATCCGATGTATCTCAGTTGATCTGGATGTGTTGCCAGGTGTGCCATCGAAATTCAAATAGAGCGCAAATTGCGGTTCGGTTCTCTCTTATGTATGACTCTTGCATCGCATTCCGTAGCTAGAAGCGTTGAACTTGGGAATAGTCCATCATTGTATCATAGGCGTGGCTTCCTTATCTTGACAGGCTATGTTCATGAAAGCGCCCACGTCCAAGAGCATTAGCCGGGATTACATTTAAGCCTTCGCCTTGCAGAGTACGCTGAACATACCTTCATCACAAGGTCCTTTCAAACTAAGCCTGAAAATGGCTATGCGGCGGTCTCCTACAACGACGCGTGGCTAGTCCAGCATCGTCTGAGAGCCTCTTCTGTTGATTGAGCACGTGTGGACGTTATATTGACTGGAAGAAATGCCGGTCTCCATCAAAAAGGTTAAAGACGGTCCTGGCAAAAGAGCCGCACTTTTGACACGGTTCTGGTGATTTCTTATCGATTAGTTTGTCCTTCCCTTGGATGTAGGTAACAGAGAATATGAGGGAGAAAGCCGTGAAGTTCAGCAACAGCTTCAATATTAGCCCTAAGGGATCAGCCGCCGATAGGACAGGTTGTTCTAGATGAGGTCCTCTTCGGCACGTAATCTGGTCTCTCACTGGATGGCTCCTGTGGCTCGGTCCGGGCTTATTATCCTATGGCAGTCCACCAGATGTGTTACTTGAAGCACGGTCTCATGGCGAGGGAAGAAAGGGGATATTCGGGACATCAGTATCTCATAATGAGGGCTATCAGGAGCTGCGGGTCGACTTTGGGATCACGTCTATCAGTACATCATCAGTCTGCATGACACATTCGATGTCTGGTTATCGAAGATGATTTCCGTCCCTTGGGTAAACTTCTATTGTGGCCTTTGCCGCTGCCGCCGTTGTTACAGGGGCCTTTACTATGCAATGGTTAGGGGAACGAAGCACAATAAATATGGTATGGTTGTTGTTAGAGTCGATATCACGAAAACTTAATTCAATTTACACGAGAGAACTTAGGGGCGTCCCGACAGCTTCAGGGGAAAGTTCACATTACCATTGCTCCGGGTTCATGAACAAGGCGGGGCGTATCGTATACCTTTCGCTTAGATCAGGGGAGCGGCATCGGGAGCACTCCGGAAAGCTAACCAGGAAGGGCCTTTATAACGGCTATCGCCCCGCCGGTAGACGTGCTCTCAGCGGCGGCGGTTTTGGATAAGACGAAGGTATGGAATATGGCGAGCGAGTTATTCCCATTCGACTAGACGGCGAGAATCCCCGTCCTGACGCATGCGGATAGCCAATGATGGTCAGATCACTCAGCCGCTACCCGAATTATCGGGGGAGCATGGGGAAATTGAGAGGTTCCCCAGGGTCGATAGGGGGCCCTTTTGCCATTGTCGTTCGCGCCGTCCCCTTACCTCTTGCAGGATATCCATGACAAACTAGGCTTGAATACAACCAATATCGCCCTCTTCATGGTGATGCCTTGAATTGCGCTATACGCAACTCGTGACTCCAGTGCGGCCATGCGGTACCTGGTTGCAAAGTGTCATGATCAGTATGCTTCAATCAAAATATAGGCACGTAGTTACGACGGTCCAAGGTGGGCAATTCCGGATACGTGTCACCTAAGGGGTTAGGAAGCGTGTTGTTGACTAACTTTTCCTACGTATCATAGTTTTGTAGAGCTGAAAATATCCTGCGGATCCTAGGACGTGGAACTCTCCGTATTGGCTGGATGGCGAAGAGTGCCATCAAGTTAGAGAGCCCTATCGTGAATGTAGGGTCTCCATCGCATTTTGGGCAGGGGCCCAAGCATAGCCATTCCTACTTTACCTCTGCTCAATGGGCTCTTCACGTAGTTAGCCCTAAAGTCTGTACTGAAGCCGTGAGGCATCATATATATCTATGGTTCAAGAGCTAACTATCTTATATATCCTGGCAGAGAGCAGTGTCCTATTACAGTTGACTTCTATCTACACCCCCTGAGTTTGTCCATTGCATTCTATGTACACGGTATGGTAGCAATCTTATCCGTGCACGTACCTATTTCTACAAACTTGTAATGTTTCCGTTTACATAACAATTCGATAAAAAAATTAGGAAAACATTAGAGATTGCATTATATACTTGCAACGCCAGAGCATTTGTAAATCTATTTGTTTCTTACTTTAAGGGGTAATTAAGTTTCCATAGAAACCATGGAATTTCTATGACATAACGACGGTACCTAGGTTTTAACCAGCCATAGTTCCACCATAATTCTTTATAATCCGTCGAACTTTTCGAATATATGTACTTTATTTATAGCTGTATATAAAGTGCTATTTATTTATTATTTCTAATCTTTATTTATTCATTGTGACTGAAGGAACGAGGTATGTTTTGGTCGTAAATAGGTTGATGCACGGACAACATTGCTACCTTGTGTGTGTACAAAGAGTAGACGTCATCAGGCATTCATATAATAATCGTGCCAGGGTAGCATTAGTAACCAACCCTCCGGGATGCCCAGATTTGCGTTATTCAAGTCGTAGTGCTGCACTCGAAGTACGACGGGGGAGAGCTCTGAGTTCTGAAAGTTAAGGGTACCCAGAGGTATAGAAAGTAGGAAGCCCTGGTCGCACGGCCCCTGGAAGCGTAACATCTGTGCTAAATATGCACCCAATGGGTGCGGTCCTTGTAGATGAGGCACCGCATAATCTCTGGGTGCATGGGAAATGCCTGACAAGTATACCAAAGGCGCCTCCTCGCACTCCTCCCCGTTGCACAGTTCGAACAAGCATAGCTACTCCGTCAGCCGGATGGTCGTCCAGCGCGAGTATCACGGCCCGAACCCCAGATCCCGGACCCGATCAACCCGAGCAACCCATCCTAGGCATACGATAACAGGAATTCTCCCGCCGTGATAACGGCACTTTCTTTGGTTCGGCTATTCTCTTCTCTACGACGCCACGGCTATAGTAGCGGGCATGTGGCTTAGGAGTCATGTGCCTTGGTTGTCAGCTCTTGATGGTCAGCCCTAGATGGATACAGGTCGCCGACTAGAGAAGCAGCTTGGCGAGCACGCAATGCAGATCATCGCCCCTCTATAGAGAGAGTTGCTTTGTCTTAGAATCGTGTCAAACGCCAAAGCCCACTGCCAGCGCTCGTTCTGGCGGGACTTTCTAATAAGAATACAACGGGGTCCCCTCAGCTAAATGACAGAGTTGCACAAAGCTCCTCGGATCGTGGAGAGGGGAAGTCCTCGGCCCCGTTTGAAGCCTCGAGTCAGTTATCCGCGCAGTGGAAACCAAAACTGGACATGCTTGTAACCTGGGGGCTGCCAGCATGCAGAAAAGACCCGAGGTCTCGTGATTCCATGGTATTAGGGTGAGGCTAATAAGTATAGAGTATGCAGATTAGGGTGACCTTGCGGGCCATGTGCCTCAAGACACGCAGACATGCATGAAAGTTGTACGAGGAAATCCGTTCCAACCCCATCTGGAGTCGGCATCTCTCTGGATCAGCAGTGCAGCTTGGACAATAGGGGCGAAATACCCGCCTAAGGTGGTGGACAAAATAATTGATAGTAACAATGGTGTGTTGCGGGTATGAACACTATCAATAATTTTGTTCAGCACCTTGCCGTCGGTAACCTGCCGAATGTGGAACCCTGGAAGTCCAGGTAGAGTAAAAGGGAGGTGAAATTCCCATCCGAAGAGCGTCGATTCCAGCGCTCAACGTATAGGGTTGTAATCACCGGCTTGGTCCTGGGCCTAATGGCCAGATCTGGAAATACGCCATTCAGCTATAGGTGCTGGGGATAGCCTGATATGGGCAGAAAACTAGCGGAGATGGGAGTTTATTCGGCGATACGATCCTATCTTGGACTGTAAGTTAGTAAGAACAAGGCACCAAATCCGAGCTATTTCCGGTTGCGAATATAGCCTCTCTAAAGTGGGGCGAAAGCGGAACAGGGGTCGGGTCTAGTCTGACCTTATGATTGATTGCCTACTGTGCATCGCCCCAATCAATATTGTGTGCTCATGTTAGGTGATACCAACTAGTGAAGCCCACTGCTTCTATATCTTCCTCTCGAGAATTTCATAGATTGCCTTGGTGCTCCTTGGTAATGTGTTGTACCCATCGCTAACATATAGGAGGCTCAGCAGGGTGTCCTAGAAACGCCCTCAATGTCCTCTCACTTCATCGAACGTAAGCTTCCCTGGAAGCTCCCGATACATAGGCCGCTCGAACCAGACCCAGGGGGTTTTGCCTTCGCCACGAGGAGGGAAGGTGGGTAGTGGTGTACCTCCCGAGGAAAATGTTGCGCGCTCTGGGAGTGAGGGACTATCCGAAAGAACGAAGGAGTTCATTTCTTTTTGGTTACCCTGAACCGTCGGTTCTTCAGCAGGCTGACAGAGTCTCGCGACCTCCCGCCCCGAATTATAGGTAGAATCGTTGCCGTCCCATGGTAACCCGCCTTTAACACCTTCTGGCAACAGTCTGCCTCTGCCCCACCGTTGCATGCCATGTAGCTTGACTGAAGGATCAAAACTTAGATAGACTAATGCTTTGAGCCCGCCAGAGTTTCCACCAGTAGAATACACCACCGATCGCTCATCGCCGGCTGCCGTGATATTGCCTTGATAACCCGGTGGGTTGAGGATATTGTATATCTCCTTCAATACTAGGTCAGGGCTGGGGGGGTCCAGCTTAGGCGGCCACGTGCATATTTGATTTGGGTGATAAAGCCTATCCATCTCCACTTCCAAGCGTAATTGCCCGTGTAACTTAGGTAGGTCATTGGATGCCCCTGAGAGGAGGGGCTTTAACCTCCGTGACCCAGCCCGTAAGCGAAGGCATTGAGCGTCTACCTGTTCCGTAGAAGTGTTATCAATCAGGTCGATGAAAGCGTTGCTTGACGGCTGATAAGAACTCAGATGTGTCTTGCCCCGTGAAAACAAAACTGTCGAGCTATCATCCCCGGGATGTACATTATGCGCCGATCGCTCCTCCAAAGCTGCGGATTTTGGTCGGTTTAAGTACTCGATAACATTAGCGGCTTGGTCATCCGATGTATCCTCGTTGCTGCTCGTCACAGGCAAATCCCCGTCATTATACGCGGCAGGGAAAACAACCTCTTTAGTGTAATACGTGCGTCGGCTTCCACTCTTTCCTGCAAGCCATTCCTTCCGACATTCAACAATTTTAATTTTGCCGGAGTCCTCATCTTTCTCCAGCTTGAGAAGCGACCATCTGTCATCGATGGGTCCTTCAGAGTGGTGCCTCCTCCAGCTGTCTTGTCTCTTCATAACCTGAGTTTTTCGAGCGTCCGGGTCGTCGAGGCGGAACCTGAAACAGTAATAGTAAGACGTCCAGTCGATCTCCTCGATCTCGAAGGCAGTCTGATTAGAAAGGCCGTAGAAGTGATCATCTATGACCTCGAAGCACGCCGTCGAACCAATATCGTACCCGACTAAGTTCGACAGCTGCATCTTCTTGGGAAACCATAGGTTCTCTTTGATGGCGAAACCGCGCAATACCCATCGTCGAAATCCATCACCGCCGTCGTCCGAGTGCGTGCCGAAATATAAATATTCCGCGTTGTTTCGCACGAATATCCTTGCGGTAGAGTCGAGACGGAGTGGTTCAAAAATAGTCTGCTCTTCGGCCTTGAAGACCAAAAGCCAGTTCTCGGTGTTTGGCAAGGCAAACGAGAACAAGCACGTCGTGATGCCTGCTGCGTGGTGCAAGACCCTGAATTTGTATCTCGTACTCTTTCTGGTTCCCAATACGGCTTCAGTGACAAGTGTGGGAATATCAACAACCATCTCAATATTCGCTGAGTTATGGAGGTCGAGGATCCGAAGCCATCGCTTCGGTCGCGCCTCGACAATGTAACAAATAACACCGCCATGGTATACGTAAGAGTCGGCGAGGCCCACGATGCCTATAAGGTAAGGATATGCCTGAGAAACAGCGGTACGCCGTTTTACCAGTCTCCGAAGCGCGCGAGCGAAGCCGGTTCTCTTTGCCTCTTGCGTCTCTAATGCGTATGGAGCCTTAGCCTGAGAGTCCTGTCAGAAATGAGCGTCAAACGGCTTGGCTGTCTCTGGCCAGGTAAACTCAGGGGTAAACTTACAGTAATGACAGCTCGGCAGAACCGTTCGTCTCTTATTAAGTACTGGAAGTCTCGGCTGCATAGTGATAACTCGAAGACATCCTCTAAGTCGAGGTTCTGTACAATGAATCCGAAAATCTCGTATGGCAGCCGCTGCAGTCGCGACTTGCCAAGGTATACAGTGTGCTCGGTACCTGAAGCTGTCATATGTTCATTGTGGGCTTGTAGTGAACCAATGCCACAGCATCGTACATCTGAATGCTTCCCTGAAGGTGGTATACACCCCATGCCAGTTTCAGTCCACTAAGATAAGATGACAGGTTTGAGGCTCAACAACTGATGGACAGCTTACCTCCTAGCTTATATACTGAACGTACCAAGACTAACACTGAACCAAGCAGCAGGCTGTATGGATATGCATATTTCCACGTCAAATATTGCAGATCAAGATAGAATAATGTACCCCTTATGCCCTTGTTGCGTTGTGTACAGTGGATCTTTCTGTCCACTATATCCCCTGGCCCTCATGCTTGAAAGGCGAACCTATAGAGTGACGTTATATACGAACAGTTATTGAAAAGAGGAGAATTGAACTGGGATTGAATTTTAGTATTTTGGTAGATGGGAAGGCTTGTCTTGCAAGAGACTGGCCATATCCTTTTCTTGGTATCACCTCTAGTAGGCGACTATACAACTTTGCCTACTATGAGGAATCTATAGTCTTAGGCTTACGGTAGTAGGCACTACCTAACTCACTACCCCCAATTGTACGTGTGTAGCTCCGCGCGCCAAGCTTCGAGAGAAGCGCAGAGGCTCAAAAGAGGCATTTCAGGAGGTCACTTAAGTACTATCCCCGCACTTGCGGCTCTTACATCCTAGGACAGATTATCTCCCACGCATCTCGGGCACCAGGTAGTACAGAGTATACGCTTACTGATCTCTTCCACAACATGGAGGCAACTCTCCTGACCTTGGCTCGCCTTTGTTAGGGGGCTTTTCTTTCGAGCTTGAAGACTCACCCGTAGCAAGACACCTTAGCTGCAGAACTGAGCCGCGTCGCGTGTATGTCTACCGAGGTTTCCGTATATTGTTACGGTACTATTGTCCTCTAACAGATGTCATTGCTAGCCGAAAGATGAGGCTCAAATTCGTAAGCCTATCAATGACGGTGGTAAGTTCGATCTGTGGTGGAGGCAGGGATGGCATATTGTCTATTATAGGAGGGGCTATCATATACGAATACGATCGCTTTTGGAGACTTTTGGAGCCTCGGCATGAGGTTATACAGCCATAGGACGCATTCACGGAACACGTACCCGTCTGGACCATCAGCACCACCATATTTGAAATCGCCGATAGTCTAACCGGAGTGGGTTTCAGCCGTCGGCTGAGCAATAGCCTCATCATGGCTAATTAGCTGCCCTAGCTGGTGATTAGTCAGAGTTAGTTCCAAGATCGTCTGAAGCCACGTATTCCAATTATGCTATCACAAAATAGTTGCTTCGTCTTGTGAACCTATCAATATTTACCAGCATCACCGATTGAACTTCCACGCCTGCTCACTTCATTCTAGAAAGGCCTCTACAATATTTGCACAAGAGCACAAAAGAGTGACAGCCAATACTCCTGCAAGAACAATCTCGCCCCGTTTGAGTGGCCTTGGGCTCGATAAGCCGGTCCGACGTTGCCGTGCAGATGCGATGATTTTCTATCGATTACAAGTCAAACTCCAGTAACGAGCAATTTCGAGGCCAGCAGCTGTGGAACCTGCCTGCAAATTACCACACCCCGTGTAGAGTGTGGCACGCGCTAACTATGTCCCAATTCCGCCCCGGATACTTTAAACTACATTGCTGTGGGCGAAATCACTCGATTCAAGTGAAGGCTGGACGAACCGACTCAATTACTAGGCTACGATCCTCTATACGACCACTCGCCGAGACCGCCGCATCAGTATACTCAGAAACGATACGGAAGTGGCCTGACGACTGGCCTGGGTGCCAGTAGCTAGCGTTCTAGGTGCGACTTAGAGATCCTCCTTTGCGGATTGACTAAATCTCTGACTCTACTCCTTGCCGATACGAGTCGTCCATATGCTAAGCTTTACGTAGGACACTAAGCCCGATCACACCCAGGGTATAGGAATCACACGACCTGAAGATGTAAGCCCACGGGCTGATTTAACCCGGGTACCCTTCCCGTCTATTCACGAATCAAAGAGTTGGTACCCGTCAACACATTTTGGTGACACCTAGCTCTGGTGGCCGTTTTCTCCTATGGAATTGCGGAAGGAAGCCCAAAATTACAGCCGGCGTAGGGACCGATCCCAAGCTTACCTCAAGCGTAACGGACTAGACTAGCCCATGTGTACAGGGCGGCTCCCAAAAGAGCTAATGAGGCGAGAATTTATGTCGATATGTCAGATGGCGGGCTGCGAAAATACAGTCTATCGACCTGCGGGTCTTGAGGCAGAAGTGTGGTTGCTCGACATATGCGAGGATGGCATTGGATGACGCATCCACGGTGGTACGAGGAGCCGAGGCAGCGAGGCGCATTCCCATATGAGTTAGCAAGTTGTGGTATTACTAATCATATCATTAGGCTGCTTATTACTGTATTGCCACATCGACGGTAATGCGGCTCACAGCGATACGAGGGCTGACAAGTTTTCTCACAAGCTTGACTAGTGGTCAAAGGAAAATCGAAGATGAACGCATGACGAGCTCCTGACGGGCGTTGTGACTTTGTTCGTGAATAACCTTTTACGGGTACTATTGATTATGCTCGCGGTGGTTCTAGACACGAGTGCCAAGTAGCTAATGTTGCAATGCATTGCTATGAATTGCTCGAGGATTAATCGATTACGGCCTATATTGGTGGGCGTAGAAGTACGACATGATATGCACCTGGGCCCAGTGATAAACGTGTTCTTGGACATATGGAGCCTTTCCCTTTATATCGTACGATTACGCCGCGAGTATACTCAAGCGACAACAGCTCCATCACTATTTCTACCCAACGTTACACCATAAGGCTCTCCTGGTCCGCCACCTCTGTAGTTTAGGGGGAAAAGAACTCGAGGTTATTTACTAGACAGGATTAGATCATTGAAATTATATACTGACTGCTCTTTGCATCACCTATATGTACAATCGCCTTGATTAATCGTGCGACCTTTCTTCCCAACTGATTTTATCGTATGCGAATAAAATACCTATGACAAATGGTAGTATGCATCTGGTTGGATTTCGCTATGGGTATGGCATAGTTAAGGCATTATAGTTGATTGCCAGCATAACCCTTTTTCCCCTGTAGAATTGTACCGCGCAGCTGCCTGTACCAAAAGAGTGCTCTAAAAAGCGTAAATGACATTGTAAAACCAGCAAGGTTATAGAACCAAAGCCGTGATAGCTGACCGCCACGTCCAGAAAGTGTCGTAAACGAGTTAGTCCCCCTTATTTCCTCGCAGCCCACACCTCCCCTTAGCTAAGAAATACTACCTGAATGTTGGCCCGGCGGACTACAGAATCCAGGTCATCCCTATATACAGGTAATGCCGCTGACGGACATTTCACGGGCAGCAATAGTCCACGTCTGCCGGCCCCGTGTGCGACGATGGAGGCGCTCGGCCTCGCCGCCGCCGCCACGGCAGGCATAGCAGGTGAAGGTGGAGAATGTCTAACCACCTGGCTCCCCGGAAGCCATGACGTCCGGCTGATCGACCCGGTTTTACCCCTATCGTGACTTCGATTACGCCGCTGTTCTTCGACCGGCACCGGCACAGGCCGCCACGCTGCGGGGCGGAAAAAGGAGAAGGAAGTTATGATGGCTAGCGAGACCCACGGGCCCGCGGCGCATGGCCCCGGGGATGGTGGGATGTCGCCGATTACAAAGCTTTCAGCAATCCGTCGCGGATGGTAGAGTACTGCTCTGTCGACGAGCTTGTGCCCCGTGTGGAGGGTGGGACCATGGAGCTCCTGACGACCGGTTACACTCGTGAGACGCTACCTCGATGATGACCAAAAAGCGCCGCTCGCCTGTAATCATCCTTGAGTATAAGAGAAGTACAACTGTCTGCCGACTTCATCCCGTGTGCCGTCGCGAAAGACTACGATGGGGAAGGCAGATCCGTAAAGCCACTGTTTTGGAGCTATACTCCATTGCAGTCTGACTTATTTGTTGATCGCCAGCTCGAAGATGGGGTAAACGGGTAGCCTTTCAAAGATCCCTAACCCGCAGTACGGTAATTCGCGGTATTGATGACTATTTCTTCGAGTTCTATTCACCCCTTCCAACGTTCTGTTAGCTGACCTTTATGTTCTACGCCGATGAAGAAGCGGGAAGTCAGTCATACCCCTCCAGCCTCATGGTCGCATACAATTTCAAAAATGAAGTTATACAAACCATCGAATACCCAGTTTCGGGGCCCGAGTCGACCGCGTCGCTGCTATGTAGTAGGCTGAACAGCGTAGTGACCATTGGATATCGGGATATTGCAATTTCTACGGCCATGTTCCTTCAAGCACCTGGGATAAAGCGTTTGCTGCCGTACAACATTCCCGCATATGCCGTTCAGCGACTGTTGTTTGAAGGTGCGGCGACTTGCATGGGCCAAGATGGACCGAGGTAGCAGCATACGAGTTGTCTAGTACGTAATAACACCTCTGTATTTTGCTGCTGCTGGCTGGTGAGACACACCAGTTTATTAATCGGAATGATAGAGGACCCATTGCTCTGAAATATGGGCTTTGTAAATACAAATGCTTATGCTATCTATGCGCATCCCCTACTGAACCCGTACTCTATCGACTTCTCCTTAGACGACGTTCCTCAACTCCTGGCCGGCCAAGAATCTCCTTAAGTTATACGCGATCAACTCTTCGGAGCCCTGCGGCCTACCGCCGGCTGCGTGGGGGCTTATGATGGTGTTGGGCGTCTTCCAGAGCTTGGAGTCCTCTGGTAGAGGCTCCGTCTCGAACACATCAAGCGCCGCGCCTCCGATATCGCCAGCTTCCAGCGCGGCGGCAAGCGCATCTTCGTCCACCGACGTTCCGCGCCCGACATTGACGACCCACGCATGCTTGGGGAGGAGCTTGAGCCTCTCGGCATTGAGCGCGTGGCGTGTGCTCTCCGCCCCCGGCAGGATCATGACCAGCGCGTCCGTCTGGGGCAGCAGCTCGGCCAGCTTGTCCTCGCCGTAAACCTCGGTGCCGTCGCGCACGCCGGCGGACCGCGCGACGCCGCGTACCTCGGCGCCCAGGAGCCTCAGGTGCGGCGCCAGCGTCTTGGCGATGTTGCCGTAGCCCCAGATGAGGACGCGGGCGTCGCGCAGGGTGGTGAAACGGTCCTTGGGGCGATCGGGCTGCGGGCCGCCGAGGTGCTGCGGCCACTTGCGCTGGAGCTGGTAGTCACGCATTTCGAAGAAGCGGCGAGCGGCATTGAGCAGCAGCCCCAGCGCGTGCTCGGCCACGGTGCGGTCGTGCAGGCCGGATCCCGTAGTCACGGCCACGGACGAGGGGAAGCCCGCGCTAAGGACGTCGTTGGGCCCCGCCGCGAGGGACTGGATCCATCGGAGCTTCGTCAGGCGCTTCGCGGCGTCCGAGAGGTTCGATGCGCTGTTGGACCACGTCACCAGGATCTCGGCATCGGTGTGTTCATCGGGGATGGGCTCTTTGACGTCATAGGGGTGTAACGAGGTAGCAAAGCCCTCCAGGCTTTGGACTTCGAGCTTGAGTGATGTGGGATAGAGGAGCTTCATGTTGACCCGTGGCCTGAGAGTAGTGCAGAATTGCCTATGGTCCAAGAAGAGGAGGGTAGCGTCCCTAATATTTCATGTCCGCCCCAAGTGAAGTCAAAAGGGGGACGCGGGGTGCGTGGGGTGAATGGGGGAGAAGTGGGTAGGCGCTAGGAAAATGTTACCATAATGGCCAGTGTAGGTAATGGTGCAACACTCGGTATAATTCAACACCGCACTGAAGTGCAAACAGGGACGGATTTCATAGTCAGATATGCCGTTATATATTTCCCCGAATTAATAGCTGGTGATGACTTCTCTCCCACTTACGAAACTTCTTTGAAAGCTAACGCTAGTTGAGCGCTAATGGAGTCAAGTCACCTAAAGCGATAGCGTCGGGTAAGTTATCAAGCGACGAGATGGATTCCTGGATCCTCATTTTGGGGGCAGATTGGTGTACTCATGCCATTCACTTATACACATGCAGGTACTTTATGTATGCAGTTGGTTGACTCCGTTTCCGACAGTGAAGGAAGAACATGCGAAAGGACTGACCAGAGTTCAACGATTCTTATGTATGTAGCGGTGTTGTAGGCGAAATCCTGGCAGCTGGTTTCCAGCTGGTTGAGTCTGAGTCGAGCAGCCCCCCCTACCAGTGCCTCGTTTAATGGTGTATCGTACGAGCGGATAATATGAGCTAAACTCCTCTTTAACCTTCTTGCTTAAAAAGGCTGCCGTGTTTTAAACGGCAACAGATATTTTGACGTCGCTCTCCTAATCCCTTATATCACAGATAGTCACCAACACATTCTGGAAGGAATGGCGCCCCGGGGAAATCTTACGTCACGCGTACGTGAACTTCTCGATCGAAACTACAGCGACTGACTTACAAATACTGACTGTCGTTTCTAGACTATCATGGCTCCTGCAGCCGCCTTTAGTATGGCGTGCTTGTTATTTGTGTATGCCCTTTTTATTCTCTTCCCCCTGCTCAGCATGTGCTAAACTTGTGGTCTTAGCTATGTCCGCTCCTCAATAAAAGAAGCCCGGCGGAATGCGGTAGGGGATCAGACTTCGGACTTATGACTTTTATGTTTAGCGGTGGCTAATTTGATAGCAGCATGACCACAACAGGAGACGGATAGATTCTAGAGCTTCTAGTCGCAATTCTGGTAGAGAGTGCTGATGTTATGGCGTGTGTAATGCGATCATCGACTATCTCACGGGTCTACGACATCTTGTAAGTTGCCGTCAGCCCGGTTGCTATGTTTTGGTTACATGCCAACTCAGTCCCAGTTTCTCCAGAAGGCTATAACCCACAGCTATCTACGATCTTCGGATTCGAGCAATTGGGGTCGCTCCTGAAGGCGGCATTAGCCTGCTAAGATGAGGTCCTGAGGAGTTGAGAATCCGATAACATGTATGCACACCGCAGAGATTCATGAGAGGTATCCATCAACATTCCACATTGGGTTTTAAGGCCAAATCTGGTTATATCAGACGACAAGTATCAAGACGGGCGGGATCACCGTCCCATCCACGGACGAAACTCGCGACGGGTTTGGCATAGTCCCGCCCCGTTATCCAAAAGGACGAAGCCCTAATCTATGGGTGGAAGACGTCAGTCAACTACATATGCGGCCCCTCACATACCGAATCGCGCTCCTCACCTAAACTATACACTGGGTGCCCATCTGAAATTGGAGCACTCCCGACTATACGGTATTGTTAATACCAGTCACACTATGTCTTGGATTAATCTCGACTTCGTAAGGACTTCGTAACGGAGAGCCCCGAGAGCTTCGATGTACGCGCGGCTCCATGGATGCTTCACGTACAACAGCGCTTAGGACCAATGCCGAAGCCAACCATCAGCCCACCCGCGGTTATCATGGCTGCAATACAACGCTGAGGGACTAAAATCCGGGGTATAAACAAGGGTTTATGAGCTTGGCGGTGAGCTTATAACCCTTCGAGGGGCCCATCCTGTACGGCTCATAACATGATAGGCCGGTTAAATACGACACCGATAGTAACGGATTAGGACGCCTTGGTTAGCTCGCGCATATGTGCTTATATGCGCCCAGATAGAGCATGGAGAGCTGCCTTCCGGGCTAGTCCGGCTATCCCCTTTGTGACTGTGCGAGTTTAACCACAGGAAGGACCTAGTCTATAAATGTCGCAAGAGGACATTCCACCCTGCCACGAGATGCGAGCTCTCATCAGCTCTTCCGTACGGCGCCTGGAGCATAGCTAGGGACTGGATATCGCCTTTGCTATACTCGACCCCTGCTTTCTACTGTTTTATAATCCCACAAGCCGACGCTTCGAGATGCAGGTCAAACGGATTGCGGCGGCGGCAGCGGCCCTGCTCCCCCTAGCTTCCGCCATCGGCCTGCCCAGGAAGCAGGGCCGGGGATGGTGCGCCACCGAAGTTACGGAAGGGAACCTGCGAAGCATCGCCACACTCCGAGCCACCGAACTAGCATCCCGGAGTGACCCGTCGCCGCTGCGTCCGCGCCAGGCCATCGTAATCCCGACGTACTTGCATGTCGTCGTGAACAGCAGCGCTAGCGCGAGCGTGCTAGACGAGGAGGCCCTGCGGGTGCAGCTGGACGCCATGAACGAGAGGTTCGGTCCCCACGACATCCGGTTCGCGCTGGAGGGCATGACGCGCCGGGTCGACGACGTCCTGGCGCGCGGGCCCTACGGCGGGGTCGAGGCCGAACCCATGTACGCCTACTGGCGAGAGACGCACGCGGGCGGCTATGACACGCTCAATCTCTGGTTCTACAGCAACTTCCCCTGGGACATCTTCGGCGCGTGCACGCTGCCCGAGCAGAACTACCCGAAATCCAGGTACTACCAGGACGGCTGCCACATCGCCTCCGGGACCATACCCGGCGGAGAGATTGTGGATTATAACCTGGGCCTGACCGCCGTGCATGAAATCGTGAGTCTCCCGTATCGAATGATATCAGCAGCTCTCTTGGCGTAAGTCAGGGACTAACTCGTCGGCTCCAGGGCCACTGGCTTGGGCTCCTGCATACATTCGAGGGTCACTCCTGCAGCGGGCCCGGCGACCTCATCGACGACACGCCACAGGAGGCTGAGGCTACCTCCGGCTGCCCAAGGAGCAAGGACACTTGCCCCGGCGTTTCCGGCGCCGATCCGGTCTCGAACTATATGGACTATAGCTCGGACCCTTGCTTCGAGGAGTTTACGCCGGGTCAGGAGACGCGCATGCGTAATATGTGGACCACGCTTCGAGAGGGGAAGACCGCTTAGGGGGGGTGAGATTGGCAGTCCTGGGTCGGTTGAAAGAGGATACTTAGCAACTGCAACGTACCTAAGAAGACGATCTTTAGCTGTAGTTGGATAATGTCCAGACCCTGCCAGTGCCGGTGTAGTATGATATAATAGGGGCAAGAATAGTCCGGTTACTGCGTCTTTGACATTCCCTTTGCTCAATCAAATAACTGGTTTCTCTTATAGAAACAGCGACTTCGTCTGCTTGTATTAGGCTCACCCCGCTCGTGTAGCACATCTACCTCAGAGTCGAGCCCCTTCTTGTCCCATTCGTTTATACTTGTAGGTAGTCAGTGAGACGATTTCCCGATATGAACCCGGATAATTGTGTGTTGTTGGTCCTCTCCCTTATAGATGGATTGCAGCTACCAGTGAGGCGGGTGAGCATGACGAGTACTAAGTTAAAACTAGCTTATTCTGGAGAAATTATTATGATTTGAAGTAAACGGCGGATAGGGATAATGCCAAAAGGAGGTACCCAAAATTAAAGAAAAAGGCCGCTGCAGGGTTCTCGGAACTTGGAAAGCATTCAACGAGAAGACTTTGTCAGCGTGGGGGTTGAGTTTCTGGCGTGTCTGCTACAGGGCTCCTAGGGCACCCCCCCCTGTAAGTACACTAAAGTTGTGACCCACCCAGTGACCCACCTGTGGAAAGCCAAAGTGTTCAGAGCGAGACCCCATTGTTCATTAGAAAGTTGCACACGCCTTTTCATAATTCAGTTTACATCTCTTCATTTCTACACTTACGAGCGCTTTTGCTCTTTCCAGAAAACGAGTTGGACCACTCCATCATGATACAATAACATAAATCAACATTCCCGTCATAATGTCTAACCAGCTCCTCTCTCTGATAGGGTGGACGTTCCTCCCCAGCGTAAGCTCCCTTCGCGCAACACCCTCCGCCCCCCACCACCTAATCCAGACCGGCGCGGACTAGAAAACAGTACGAGGAAAGCCGGCTAACCTCCCCCTCTCTACCTCTAGCTCGTCACAGGCTGGGTGCAGGGCATCTACTACGGCGTGACGGTCCGCGCGGGCGACCCGAAACCGGCGCCCAACACGCCGCGCCACGCCGAGCACCGGCGGCGCATCCACATCCTCGTCGTGACGCTGTACCTGCTCTACACCATCTACGAGGCGCACTACGACCTGCAGCGCGCGTCGACCTTCTACACGGACCTCGGGGTGCCGCCGGGGGCGTCGGAGAGGGACGTCAAGAGCCGGTTCCGGCGGCTGGCGGCGCTGCACCACCCGGACAAGCAGGGGCCCGGGGCGGCGGCGGCGGCGGCGGGCGGCGGCGGCGCGGGCGACCTCTTCATGCACCTCAAGACGGCGGCCGACGTGCTGACGGACCCGGCGCGGCGGTTCGCGTACGAGCGCTTCGGGCCCGAC